>CAWUFW010026060.1:0-37306 GCA_963921515.1 Calotriton arnoldi | reverse complement strand
AACATACCTCTTACCGTGATGCGCGTCATGTGATCAAGACCCTCCGGGGTCGAAACGCGTCATGGCTGCTGTTGGGAAGAGCAAATAAAAATTCCAAATCTGCACCAAATTGTGGTCCGTGCTCCAGTTTCTAAAGGTGACTGCCAAAGGAATGGTGGAGTGTATGTGTGATATATATATATATATATATATATATATATATATATATATATATATATATATATATATATATATACACATATATATACACACAAAACAAATCTCCCTGTTCGAAGAGCACTCCAAGAACAGATACAGTAAAGGCAGGCAGCATTCTTTATTCAGAAACATTCTAAAGCCTAACGCGTTTCGAGTGAATCTCCTTGCTCACAGGCATCTCCATGGGCTGCGCAGATTTGAAGAGACATTGTCCCATCATGCTCTTTTCACAGGTGAGTCCAATATATTGCGTGATGGGATGTGTAGTACTTGCAGTCTGAAATGCCCTTTTAAAAGTTATTATTTTCCTTAGTAGGTTCTGCGCTGCCACACATTATTAATTACATTGTCCTTACCCTCTGGTGGGCTTCTGAATGCAGGAAATGCTGATAATTAAGCCATGTCTATTCTTCCCAAACAGACTCTAAATCGTTCCGTGTCCATGGCCCCTTTTCCAGCCGTGAAGAGGCACCACCCTTAATGAAATGGAAAAGGGGCCATGGACACGGAACGATTTCGAGTCTGTTTGGGAAGAATAGACATGGCTTAATTATCAGCATTTCCTGCATTCAGAAGCCCACCAGAGGGTAAGGACAATGTAATTAATAATGTGTGGCAGCGCAGAACCTACTAAGGAAAATAATAACTTTTTAAAAGGGGCATTTCAGACTGCAAGTACTACACATCCCATCATGCAGTATATTGGACTCACCTGTGAAAAGAGCATGATGGGGCAATGTCTCTTCAAATCTGCGCAGCCCATGGAGATGCCTGTGAGCAAGGAGATTCACTCCGAAACGCGTTAGGCTTTAGAATGTTTCTGAATAAAGAATGCTGCCTGCCTTCACTGTATCTGTTCTTGGAGTGCTCTTCGAACAGGGGAGATTTGTTTTGCATCTAAATAACGGCAATCCAGCCGTGAAGAGGCACCACCCTTAATGAAATGGAAAAGGGGCCATGGACACTGAACGATTTCGAGTCTGTTTGGGAAGAATAGACATGGCTTAATTATCAGCATTTCCTGCATTCAGAAGCCCACCAGAGGGTAAGGACAATGTAATTAATAATGTGTGGCAGCGCAGAACCTACTTAGGAAAATAATAACTTTTTAAAAGGGGCATTTCAGACTGCAAGTACTACACATCCCATCACGCAATATATTGGACTCACCTGTGAAAAGAGCATGATGGGACAATGTCTCTTCAAATCTGCGCAGCCCATGGAGATGCCTGTGAGCAAGGAGATTCACTCCGAAACGCGTTAGGCTTTAGAATGTTTCTGAATAAAGAATGCTGCCTGCCTTTACTGTATCTGTTCTTGGAGTGCTCTTCGAACAGGGGAGATTTGTTTTATATATATATATATATATATATATCTATCTTGAGGAAACCCATATACTGCTTTCAATGCTAGAAGACAAATGGAAAAAATTGTTCCCAGCTGTGAGCTGTTGAAGTTAAAATAATGGTAAAGAAGCTATGCTCCAGGAAAAATTCAAATGGGGTTGAAAGCCTTCAAATCGAGAGCATCAAACAGAGTTACGGTATAGCCATCCAATCGTGAGGACGAGGCTGACGCAAAGTCCAATCTATGTATTATTGTATTGTATAGGACTTTGACAACAGACAACTAAAGCTATCTGTAGGCGAGACATAAAGACACTTAATTGTCCAAATTATTAGGAGGAAATATGATTTTTTTTCCCCATCATCTTCCTTCCCAGTGTCTTTTTCATAGTTTTTTGACATTTGTTTAATCCACATGCAATGCAGACATCTCAAAAACAGTTCATACCTGGACGTATAGACACGCTACTCTTACAGCAGCACATTTTGAACAGAATTGTGCCTCTATTATCTGTAACGCTAGTCCTGTCACAAGTAGAATATCCTCTTTTGCCATTTTTCCAATCTTTATAGTACAATACTGTTTTAGCATCATTTGTTTTTTTTCTCCTAAAATTAGACTTGGGTGCAGCAATGTGCAATCATATTCTTTGTTAAACTACTATACATTTCTTCTAAAGAGATACCCTCTGCGCTCATACTTGTGCCAAAGTTAATGAAAATGTTGCACACTAGAAGTTGGCTCAGTGAGTTAGTACTCACCGTTCACATCTGCTATCATCTACAGGACACTAGTTTGAATGCCAGCACAGCCAAACAGCGTTCCATCTTTTCTAGGCTGGTAAATTGAGCTTCATTAAATTATGTAAAATTGTGTAATAGTAACCACTGTTCCTTACAGCGCTGTGTAACGAGTTCATTGCATATATGTATGGAAGTCATTATCTAATCCTTTTTTCATTCTTTTTGTGGCAGTCCCAATGTAGTGGTTCAGAAAAACACCCATAAGTGTTTCATTGTCTTCTTCACTTCCTAAGTAGGCCAAATGTTTGAAACTAAGGATGCTGCAAGTGAAACAAGGGCTTGAAGGCACTCGACATTGACTTTTGGGGCCTAATAAAAAAACATGGGAGCCAAATATTTTAGTTGGGAATTTAGGCTTCCAATGCCATGTGTGTCTGGAGTCCCGACATAACAAGAGTTTATGATATGCATTTTAATGGTATTGATTCTGAATTTAACACGTAGCTGTCTATCTGAAGCTGTCATGCTGATAAGCAGCCAGCTCTGCTTTTTTTTACATGAGGGTATTGATAGCAGAGCTGTTAAACAGACCTATTGTTAACAATATACATTGATTGGGCTTTGGGTCTGCCTGTTTCAACCAGTGGCTTTCTTTGACCAGCTGCTTTCTGCCTTTCACTTGAAGTCAATCGCTTCTTGGCTCAGCCCAGTGAAGTAGTTATCTCTCACCTAATGTAATTGATTGTTTGTATGTATCCTTCCACCTCCACAGGGCTTGCATTGAACTGCATCAGGGACTACTTTACAACTATACTACTTGCTGTTTGCTCATGTTGGCTGCCTCCTTTTTAGGTCTCGCCTAGGCAACGCTTGCGCTGTCTCTTCGAGACATGCTGTATTCAGGATATGGGCATAAAGCTCCGCCCACTTCCCACCCATCTTTTTAATTGGCTCCTGTCCTTTGTAAATGTGGCTTTTCATTGGTCAATAGGCTTAGTAGTCCCGCCTTAGTACCGCCTTGCCTCTTCTTGTAACCTCCCATGAGGACACCCCCTGTTACATCTGTTGTTACTCCCTAGGTTTTAATTACAGCCTCGAGGCACTATTTTCTTAAATGGCTTCAGGCTGGACATACACACTTGGTCCTAAGCTAGGCTGGCAGTGGTTACTTAACTCACTAGAACATCTCACATTTATATGAGACGTCTATAAATTTCCCTTCATCAGCTCCACACAGAGTACAGCCTAATCCGAAATTAATGTAATAATTCTTTTGTCACATTTCAAAGCTACTAATTGTATATATGGACATAGCTATTTGTATGTACTCGTAGTACTGTCTTGCATGCAATGCATTATGGGTAGGGTGGATTTACCATAGCTTCTGCAGTGTGCAGTACCATATGTGACCAAAAGAGGTCCCCTTTTGGCCACATATGGTACTGTACCCCGCAACATGGCTAGGTAAAAAACATTGCTATTTATAATGCCAATAGCTCCAACTTTGTAGACATGCAGTGCTGGTACCTTACTCACTAGGGCCCTCTAGGAGCAGCTTGCGGTACTGCACTGAGACATACAATGCTGGTTCCTGGCTCACTACGCAAGCATTTGCAATGCACTAGGTCCTGCATTAGTGAAAGTAGCAGTTATTGGCGTTGCATTATTATTTGCAACGCCAATACCACTAACTATCAGTAATGCGAGACCTATTGCATTGCAAATGCTTGTTTGATCTCTAACGCTGCATGTTAACGTTAGAACAGTTAGAACATTAAAACCCTAACCTGTTGACTTTGCCAAAGATTTTAATTTTTGGAGACGAGATAGCTCTAATAAAAACAGTTCGACTGGGGGCTCGGGCAGAACACTCGGGTGAGGAGAGTGACTCTGCCAGGTTCTTCCGCTTTTTAAAAATAGTATTTTACTCTGCTGACCCTGCTGACTTTTTTTTAATTCTTTTAAACCTTTTTAATCTCAACTGCTGCTATTTGAATCTGCACTTACCTGTTCTGCATACTCATTGTGCGGGAAGAGCTGTGTTAAGGCTCGAGGGTAGGAGGGGCCGTGACCACTTCCGCCTCAGGGCAGCGGTCTAGTTGCTGCTCCTGACGCCGGAAGTGTGGTATAAATGTGCCCGGTGAAGCGACCGCGCGCAGCGGGCGCGCCGCTGGCGCGCCGAAGGCGTGCCTAAGGCAAGCCCGTCTGCGCCCGTCCGCGCACGACCGGGCCCAGGGTCTAGGTCCCCTGGATCTTTCCCCCCTCGGAACCATCACTACTCGAGCTCTCAGCTCCACCAGTTAAACAGTGGATTAGGAACCACTTGCTATCATCAAATTGCTTGTGGAAAATCCCTGGAAAAGTGTCCCCATTGCTCGTTTACCCTTTCTTCTCAGAAAATTAGGATCACTAAGCCCCCTGTATCTACTAGGGCCTTTAAACTTCTCTTATTAAACTGTCGCTCTCTGCCCAAGCATAGTACAGAGATCTCTATACTTTTAAAGGATTATGACCCAGAGGTCCTGTTTTTATCGGAAACATGGCTGAATTCCAGCTCGGAACCTGACATTGTCCAAGCGCTCCCCCAGGGGTACCAGATACAGAGAGTAGACAGGTCAACAGGCAGGGGTGGTGGGATAGCTATTGTCTATAAAGATCACCTCACATGCCGTATGTTGGGAAGCCCACTTCTGGATTGTGAGAATGTTCACTTTTCATTAGAATTTACCCCACTTCTCTCATTCACAGGCATTTTGATTTACCGGCCCCCTAGTGCAATGGGCACTTTTTGTAAAACCCTGCTTGAAACAGTTATCAACTCTGCCAGCACAGCAGCTAATCTTACTGTCCTTGGAGATTTTAACTTACATTTTGATGATTTGGAGGCAGTGACGGCGCTGGAATTGGTGCGAGATCTTACGGCTTTGCAGCTATCGCAAAAAGTTATGCAAGCCACCCAGTTAAAGGGCACTGCCTGGATTCCGTGTTTTCGAACTTGGAGAACCTAAAAGGGGATACCCCCATCCCTGTCCCATGGTCTGATCATTTTCTTATTCCCCTATCCTGGAGCCCTCAGGTCATTGTTCCCTGTGTACAACCTTCATTAACTATGAAACGACCCTGGTCCAAGCTTGCCACGGACAGCTGGGCTCTTGAACTGGAAAATACCAGACCCAAGCCGAATTCCAGCCCAGGTGTAGCCAATGACGACTTTTGCAATTGGATAGACGACTCATTAAATGCAGTCCTCCCTAAAATATTGATGAAAAAGACAGAGGGTTCGTACAAATCCCCCTGGTACTCCCCCAAATTACGCATTCTTAAACAGCAATGCAAGGTTCTGGAAAGAAGTTGGAGGAAAGATTATTCACCTAGCAAAAAACTGGAATATCGGAGTGCCATTGATACTTATAAAGCAGGCATTAAACCGGCTCAGAGCTCCTACTTTGAGGAAAAAATTCTGTCGACTGGCAATTCCTCTAGAGAAACCTTTATCATTATAAAGAAGCTCCTCAAATCCCCTGCCCCGCTCGTGGCCCCTGACATTTCCGGACAACGTTGTAACAGACTAGCAGATTTTTTTACTACTAAAATAGAGAACATTCTTAAATGCCTGCCTCAGATTGATGATGAATATGACCTACTAGGTGAGGATTCAGATCAAGGTGTCCTGTCAACTAGACCTTTGTTGGAAACCTTTCCACTAATCACCCAGGAAACTCTTTTGACTCTGCTTTCCTCGATGAAAAGCGGGTCTCCTAGGGATCCTGCACCTATGAACGTCTTGGTAAAGGTTGCTCCGATAATTGCCCCCGTTATTACAGATGTAATTAACGCATCTTTAAGTACAGGAATCGTTCCCTGTAATTGGAAAAGAGCTATGGTAAAGACACTGTTGAAGAAACCCAATCTGGATCCAGGGGACTTGGGTAACTACCGCCCTATCTCCTTGCTTCCCGGGATGGCCAAGCTCGCTGAAAAGTATGTTAATCTTACTCTCTCTAATTTTATCGAATCCAACAATTTGCTCCACCCTTCCCAAACGGGATTTCGACCTCGACAGGGCACGGAAACTGCCTTGTTGGCAGTCGTTGAAGAAAGCAGAAAGATTCTGGACTCAGGAGGGGCATCCGTCATCATACTCCTCGATTTGAGCGCAGCATTTGACACGGTGAATCACCTTATCTTGACTTACCGCCTTGGGAAGTCAGGAGTCACTGGTATTGCACTGCAGTGGCTGCGCTCCTTCCTGGAAGATAGATCCTTCCAGATATTTGAAGGTGAGATGACTTCTAAATCGATGCCTCTGCGCTGTGGAGTACCTCAAGGATCCTCTCTGAGCCCGACCCTTTTTAATGTGTATATGGCCCCATTGGCGGCTATTGTAGCCCCCTTTGGAATCCACGTGGTGACTTACGCCGACGACACCCAATTGGTCGTTGCGCTTAATCAAGCTAAGCAACTATCCCAAGACCTTCACTCATGTCTGGAGGAAGTCTCTAAGTGGATGGGGGCGTCCCACCTTAAACTCAATGGAAACAAGACAGAGATTATGATCCTGGGTAATCCTTCTAATGTTTCATTGAGTACCATGTGGCCAGCATGTATGGGACCTGTCCCAACTCCCAGGAGCGAGATAAAGAGCCTGGGCATCTGGCTAGACCAGAATCTGACTTTTAAGGTGCAAGCCAGGAGGACGGTGGCAACTTGTTATGGTCTGATGAGAATGGCCCGCAAAGTGCTTCCTCTTCTCCCTCCCCAAGCCAAAAAATATTAGTCCAATCCTTGATATTATCAAGGATAGACTATGGAAATGCACTCTACTTGGGGGCCCCACTGGCAGTAATCATGAAACTGCAAACGATCCAAAACTGCGCGGCCAGACTACTATTTGGAACATCAAAACGCCTCTCTGCGAAACCGGCCCTATGTGCCCTTCACTGGCTTCCAGTGAAGGAAAGAATCCGCTTTAAAGCTCTCTGTATTGTTCACAAGTCTCTGCAAGGGAATGGGTCTACTTTAATTTCGACAATGTTCCGCCGCTATAAGGCCACCAGGGAATTGCGTTCGGATGAACTCCATCTGGTGGAGGTCCCAAGGATCAAGAGGGCGAGAAGTGGTGGCCGCCTTTTTTCTCTCAATGCGGCCAAACTCTGGAATGCTCTACCACTTCATTTACGCAGGGAACCTAACCACCTTGCCTTTCAAAGGCAACTAAAAACTCTGCTATTCCCCTGAGTGTGTCTGCCAACGGTCACTGGTCTAGCCAAGCGCTGGGAGGCCTCCGGGTAGCCATGCGCTATATAGTACCATTTTCATTTCATTCATTTCATTCATTTCGAGATATTTGGTAATTGACGTGGTTTGTTGAAACCTGTATTTGTCATCGTCAACCCTTGGGTTTTGCCTTGCAGTGTTCGTAATATCTGAGTGTCCTTCTTTTCTTAGGCCTTCTTTAAGTGAGAGCAGCATGCTCTCCGAACGAGGAGCCTGTTGACACTCAGTTAGAAGAACTCCCCATCCAATGACAGCCAAATAAATCCATGTGTACTTCATGACACACGGAGAACGACCATTGTTCATTGGTGATTGGAGCATTGCATTCTTTGTGTGACACAGGAATCTGGTGGTAACGGCTTCCCTGCACGTGCACAACCCCTTTCTGGGACCAAATCTTCGAGGTTTTACCTTTTGGTTGTTTTGAAGGGATTTTGTATTTTTAACCTTTTCTGGACCTCCAGTTTATTACTGCCGCTTGCGGCTGCATGTTGAACGTCCTGCGGATATCTCTGCGTATGTAAACAGTACGTTTGAGGGAGGAAGTTATCTCTCCTCTTTCATTGCTGTGTTGACACAAGCGAGCCAAAGGGCAAAAGGTGAAAGAACTGCGCCTGGAAGCGCAGGGCCATATGGGTAGCAAACGTAGGGCACCCGACTTCCAAATGTCACAATTCACCCCATAAAAGCAAGGTCTAACCCACAAGGAACTTTATATCCGGATAGTAAGAATTCAAATATTTTATTGTGTCCTTTTATGTTGCACGAGTCACAAACTGAATTTTTTTGCGCTTACTACAGCATTTAGGAAACTAATGACCGTTTTAGGCATAACATGTTGTTGTATTCGAAGTGTCACTTTACAGTGTTTCTTTACGTTGTTTTCAAGAAAATGCCTACTAATTCCAGTTTGGACAAACCGCACTTGTAAAGCGCAACACTGTCACCCCTAGGGGTATCGGGGCGCTGTGTCTACGTCGAAGAGCCAGGTCTTGAGTCTCTTTCTGAAGTCTGCCAGCGAGGGACGACGACAAATGTTTCCCTTAATAGGAGCAGCAAGTAGAAAAGCACATTGGTAACACTATGATGGTGGTGTTGTCAATAAAAATATGTGAAGTTAATGGGTGCTGTTCTTCACTATTCACTCGATGATCTCCTCAGTGGCCGTAAGCGGCATTTTTTTTTATCACACATTAATGGCTGTTGTCCTACCTTGATATTTGCTGTTTTTTAAAACCTCCTCGCAAAGTAGCACAATGTCGGTTTCTTCTGAAGAATTATGCAGGAAAGCAGCTAACTTGTGATTCATTTCCCATTAATGTAATATGTGCCCAGTTGTGTTTTGTCAGTTCTCTGGCTCCGATTGTAATGGTGTCTCTTGGTTGTTTCAGACTGTCCAATTAACTGTCTGTTTAAAGTTTTAAAAGTATAATTCTGAGGGCTGACTTGAGCCAAGACCTTTTGAGTGTATTATAATTAGAGTGCCCTCTTTATGGTATTTATTTTTTAACATTTCTGTCTGCATTTATCCACGTTTGTTTGACCATCTTATCAGTATTTATATTTATTTTGTGTTTTATGAATGAAGTTGTAAAACTGTATATTTACACATTTATTTAACTGATACACCTCACTTTGATGCCTTTTGTATTTTAGCAAATTAAACAGCCAACTAGAACATTACAGTACATCCTCAAGTAAATAGTAGCATTGTACTATAAATGTATTTTGAAATAGGCCATTATTTAAGAAAATTGTATCCTGTTTTTTAAAATTCCCATGCAGTCTATCTGCTCAGCTGTTAGCTGGAAATTCATGGAAAAAACAAGTCACTTAAAAGAAGCCCATTTTTACAATTTTTCTGCTTTTAAAAAATAAATAGAAGTATAAAACACATTATTTTCCATCTGTATTTATCTGTAGAAATCGGTAAAACCAGGAAACTGGGAGCCTTAACTATAATTATATAACCTACTCGTAAGTTTCAGTCCTCTCTTCATCCATTGGTCTGCTGTGTCATTTGTATATTTCTTTCGCCCTCTATAGCATAGAGTATGTGTTAGCCAAAGCCTTAAGTGGGCTAACTTCATTATGAGTGGCATAATTTTTTTTTTCTTTTCTCGCAAGGAACACATCCACACACAAAGTAGTTCCCTTCAGTGCCAGGAACTACCAGGGCAATATGTGTTTTTTTAGGCCAAAATACACACATTTGTTTTTAGCTAATGTTTTTTTTTTAATTTTGTATTTATTGGCAAGAGCCCGGTAGATCTCTCTCTCTCTCTCTCTCTCCCCCAAAAGTGTTTTACTAAATTTAAGACAAAACAAAAGAAGCACCGGCAAAGCGAAAAGGCTGATGACCAGTACCAGACTATGCGCTTTGCCAGTGCTTGTTAAACATTTGCTGTTAACTGTTTTGCACGTGTTGTGTCTCTGCACACCTTAGTGCTTTGCCTGCATTTAGCAGGATCACTCATTCTTACCTGGGTTATAACAGGTGATCACAGCAAGCTGTAATATTTAGGCTAGAACTGGCAAATTGCTACTTCTGCAAATAAATTCCATTAGCTGTAGGATGCGATGGTACCGTTTCATACAATCCTGCCAAATTAGAGTTACAAAACGGTATGATAATGTTTAGGATTTAAAAGGTTACAGTTAAAAAAAAAAAAATGATAGGACATTGAGGGTTGTGGATTGTGTAGATGTGGTCAGTGGAGCCATCGGGTACGTCAACCATTTTCAAGTGGTATATGAAATTCCAGTTATCACACATTAAGAATTGTGTTAAGAATTTTCAATTCTATTAAGGACACGGAGGCAAGAATTATGCTTCTTTAGTTTTACTGCAAAATTTCAGCAGCCAATAAAATCACAGTAAACCCCAAAGTGCATGTCCCACAAATCAATCGGGGCCCATCAGACCCTATATTAGTCAGCCCATGAGGAAACCTCCTCGTTCTTTGCTAAATCAAGCAAGTTCATACAGTAATTCAAGTCCATAAACAAAAACCAAATAGGTGTAAGGAAATGATTCCGCAGGAAGTCTGATCCTGATCCAGCAATTGAAGCAGGTCGAAGGACTAAAATCCTATGAGGGCAATGAGGCCAACACTGGAAACTTGAAGTCCAGATATTCAACCTCTGAGAATTCTAGCTCTGCTTTTGTTCTGACCCTGCAGAATCCAAAGAATAAAAGGAGGAAACCACCACCACATATCACAAAATAACCTTGTATGGTGGGAACAGCAACAAACATGGAAATTCAACAATAATGTAGAATTGCCCTGGGTGGGACAATCCTTGCCTCCGTGTCTTTAATAGAATTGAAAATTCTTAACACGAATGCTAGAAAATGTTTCATTCTGTCAGGATCGGAGGCTCAGATTATGCTTGTTTACAGCTGAACCACCATTACAGAGGCAATATTACATAGGCAACATTTACAGTAGGTTTATATGAGGTCCTCAACGTGCGAACCCATCATAAAATACTTTGATGCCTTACCTCCCCTAACCGAGTGGCTTGGCAGTTCGGGCTGGACAGTTCCCATGGGGAGCAGGGTCAAGACTGATTTGCATATGGCTGGGTCCAAACTGGGGGTTTATGGCGAGCAAAGTAACAATGGATTAAACCCAGATCTGTGACTGGGGGTGAGCGTTTGAAAAGTTTCAACACTCTGTCCATCATTTTATTTTGTGATGGTGCTATGTGTGCCCCAAATGGCTACAGGTAAGCCCAGACGTGGGTCCCCTGCTCGCTGCGCCACTGCATTAAAGTAAGCCTGGATGATGAGGAGTGATACCCCGAAACTGGTTCGAGGATGCTGGTTTCCGGTTCAGGGAGGACCTGGCTTGGCAGTTTGGGCTGGACTCTTCCCATGGGGAACACGGTCAAGACTGATTTGCATATGGGTGGGTCCAAACTGGGGTGACGTAGCATGCAAAATAACAATGGATTAAACCCAGATCTGTGACCGGGGATGAGTGTTTGAAAAGTTTCAACACTCTCCATTTTATTGTGTGATGCCACTAACAGAGTGGGCACCAAACTTGCTTACATTCACACTGGCTTCAGCCAGCAACCATTTTACCCATCGTGCTAACCTGGCCGAGGCCACTGGCCCAAAGGGCTTCTGCAATGCAATTAACAACTGCCCAGACTTATCACACCGGAGCAGTTGGGTCACCAATTCATAAGCATTAAGACATTGAAACACACCTAACTGCGGATTGTCTGAAAAACTGGGTTAAGAAATACATTTGGAAAATGTCTTGGTACGTTAACACATTTGTGGTTGCCGACAATCTGTTTCAAACCTGTAATGGATTTCTGAACGAAATTGGGTTCATCCTCGTATGTCGCTTTGACTAGTGAGTTTCTTAGATTCCGATTTCATCTAAAGGCATATACAGGTTTAGGGAATTTAGTTGTATGATCTCCAGCATTTAAGATGTGCCACTGTGATTCTATAATCTGATTTTGTTGTTCAAATTAGAGGGTCGTGTAACACAAACTAGTTTTTAGGTCTCGCCTAGGCAGCGCGCATGTGTTGCTCTAGGAGATGACCTTTAGAAATCGGTCATCTCCTTTTCAAGCACACTCGTGCTTGTGGTGGCATCCACCTTGCGGGAGCGAGCAGCGGCGCGCCGACCATCATCTGTTTTTAATTAGCATGGCCGTGCGCGCCGCTCCTCGCTCCCGCAAGCACGAGTGCTTGAAAACAGCTTACCCTCCCCCACCCTACCTCCCCTCCCTCTCTCTCCTGTAGTGTTTTCACCCGCTCCCCTGGCAACTGCGCGTGCCGCTCCTGCATTACTTACTTTACTTCCTCTCCATTTCTCTCCTGTCTTCGCTGCCTTGCATGCTTCTCGTATTTCCCTTTTCCGATGCTTCATTTTCGTGTTTTATTTTTTTTTCCCTCCCCTTTCCTATTTGGTTGCAAAGCTAGCCAGGCAATGTTGCAGCGACTGCTTTAAGATTTCGTTATCGACTTCAAAACAGAGCGCATACGCAACTGCCTTCAATCCCCGCCCCCCAAACACACTAAAAACAACCCGGAATTGTGTGCTGCGCTATAAAGACGGTATTTCTGTTAAGTATTTTTTTGTACAGCATACGTATTAATTGTTTGAGTGATATTTTACAGCTCATGCGTAGACCTTTTCGTCACAAATATTTTTCGGTGACTCCGACAATTTTTTTATACTATGTTGAGGAATTTTCAAATCCCATAGTACAATTGGTTGCCCACTTGTTATCACAAATATTTACGTTTCCTAGATTTTTTTAATAACTTACACTGGGAGGGCTTGCACTTTTGCTACGTCTCCGAGTTTTCTCAATAAACCACGCTAGCGTTTGCTGATTATTACGTTCATCTGTATTCGCGTGAACGCAGCTTAGCTGAACGCCTCGTTTTAAATTGTTGTCCTATTCGCTCCGTGCTCTTCCTTTTTTCACTTCTCTGAGCCTCAGTGCAGTTTCTGCGATCTCTCCAAGGTATGATCACAGCAGAATGTATGGCGAGGAACATGCATGAAAGGATACACCACCGCCCCGATCATACCGTCCAGTTCGAACATTACATTTGGTTTAAGACCCACATATTACACCTCTTGTAAAACTTGCTCCTTTGGTATTCTCATGCCAATAAAGTTTATTTAAATTGAGCATTCAGTCCAGCATGGTGCCCCTATCTTGCAAGCATAGAACAGTTACGTTTATGTTACGACCAAGGGGACACCTTGAATTGCTTGTCAACAAAAATTTCAGGTGGGAGTGTGTACGATATGAAACTCAGGCTTTTGCAGAAAAACCATGCATAGGCAATGTAGCTCAACGTTATGTTCTCTTCCCTCCCCCCCCTAAAATGATGCGACTTCCCTCTCTAAGATGGCCACCGCGTTTTCAACACGGAAGATACTGAGAGGTTTTCAGTGTCTACAGGTCTGCCTGTCATTTCGTAACGTGAGCCGCTTTCCTGTTGGTTGTCATCGGTAGCAGCTGCCTTGTGAAGATCGGCCTCTGTTTGGCCACCTTTGTGTTCCTTTCTACTCTGATCCCGGGCTGTCAGTAAGAGAGAGGGGTGCAAGCAGTGCTGGTGGCAGCAGGTCAGTGAGTGTTTGGTTGCTGCCTTGTGTGTGCCCTATGGCTGCAGGCAAATTCGGGAGAACAGTGTGATCGGTTGAGGGCTGTTTGGGTATGGGTTTGGAAGGGAACTTGCATTTCAGTGCAGCAAGGGCTGGATTTGGTACCAAGTGCTTCTCTGATAAAAATATAATCCGACACTGTACAGCGATTTGGGAATGGGTTGGGGACGCACTTGTTGAAGAAATGGCCAGAAACATATTAGTGCCATGTTACTCCGTTCAAGTTTATCCACTGGAATAGTAAAGTCGGCCTCAAACAGCAGAATCCTTTTGGCTACCACCAGTTAGTAGATTTTATGCATACAACTATGGTTTCTGTTAATCTTTTCCGGGCCAATACAACGCGTACACACGCAAACCAAGTTTACATGCATAAGCAGCTTTGAGATAACTTTTTGACTGAGAGAAACCAGCAGGTTTAAAAATGAAAAACTGTAATTGAAATAGTACTCAACGTATGTGACAGATGCACATTAAGTTGACGTGTGCTGTCCAAAAAATTATACAACGTAACCAAGTGGAGAACGCAACAGTGAACAGTCACTGACCTTCCGGAGGAAACCTAAGCCGTGGAGTACACATATAATCGCGGTTTATTATGAATATTTTGTGGCATCGAGTTCCGG
Organism: Calotriton arnoldi; assembly: GCA_963921515.1. Taxonomy (NCBI): domain Eukaryota; kingdom Metazoa; phylum Chordata; class Amphibia; order Caudata; family Salamandridae; genus Calotriton; species Calotriton arnoldi. The sequence goes on along the minus strand of CAWUFW010026060.1, from coordinate 22,963 downwards.
AATTTCCACATCACTTCATGGGACAAGGATGTTTTTTTAGAAGGCAAAGCAAGCATACTTCGCTTATATAAATGGATATTTTAAAAATACCACATGCATATTACTATTTACCTACTAAACAAGAACTTGCTAGCCATCAATAAATTAATCACACCAACGGAGGAGGAACTGGACTTTATTGCACAAGTCATGGAACCCATATACAGAACAAAAATAAATCAAATCAACTGTCGTATTAGTCCGCAGCCTCATTAAACTGGAAACATTATGCAAAGATGGTACTGCCTCCATTTGCTTACATGGCTTCCTTCTGCCACCAGTTGACTCGTTAACCTACAGTAATCAATTATTGAACCTTGTGCTTTAAAAATAAAAAAGCAGGTCTTAAATGTGGTTTTTAACGCAGCCTGGAAGTTTGAGATGTAATTAAGATCTGGTACGATCGTCCAGTATTTTTCCCCCTTATTGGTTGATTAAATGCCTAAACTTTAAAATGTAGTTTCCCCTACTCCTTGCCAGAATTCTTACAAAACTGGCGACCAAAAAAACACATTACGGGGCACACTGCTATATTACCGGTCTGAGATTACTAATCAGTTCAGGTGAGGGAGAACTAGATCACGCTGGAACCCCTCCCAGTGTAAGCATTGGCATAGCCAATAGGTCTCGCCTTTGGGACCTTTATAAGTGCTTAGCCATGCAACAGTTGATGTTGTTGCACCAAGGATATTGTGCTGCATAACTAAATACTTATAAGGTCCCAAAGGCGAGACCTATTGGCTATGCCAATGCTTGTTGTTCCTATGTTTTTGGTTTGTCCTGGAATAGGGTCTCTCATTTTCCCCTTTGTTGCTTCCTACTTGAATAATTCTAGACACCTGATCTGCACCCAGTCTAGCGCCCTGATGAAGGTGTAATTATCCACCTAAATGTATGCTTCACACCGAAACGTGCGTTGACGCAAGTTCTCTTCTTGGTGCTCAGCTCATGTTTGTTGAAATGTTCATCATTATTTACAGATGGACCAGACTAACGCATTGCTTTATTAAAATATAATAACTATTTATCCATTAATTCAATGGGATATCTACCTTTTATCATGCATCCTAACTTTTGTGGATTATATGTAAATAATGCTTTTAATGTTTGGTACGTACGTTGCCCTAGTATGAGTGGGTATGAGTGATATTTACTGTTAGCTTGTAGTTATTGTGTATATTTGTTTTTTCGGTATGTCTTTTGTTATGTTGGGGAGTGCACCAATTGTTCTATTTATATAAACAGACATTTATTTGATAATATATTGAAAAATAAAAATACAAACTATTAGTCTGATTCAAGTTTATGTATATTTGAGAGCTATGCCTACTTTACCTTCTATTGAGAAGCATTTTATCTCTGTTTGATTATGATTGACATTATTCCCCTGGTATGATTCTCCTTATTATTTTTTGTTCAGGGGCCCTCATTTGCTTCTAGTTCAATTCTGCAAGAAACGCAGTACCACATGTACATCCCACAGATGAGAATAACTAGGGGTAGGAGAGTTGGAAAGGTGAGAAAGGCATGACCATGCAACCCAGAGGATGTTCACCGACGTGCTTATCCCAGAGTGGCTGTTGGCCAACGGATATGGCTGAACAAAAGTTATTTACAGACCTGTAGGCCATTCCCTCTGATGCAAGAGCAGAGAGAAAATTCTCTGCGTGGGAGAAGTCTGCCCCCTCGACCCATTGGCACTAAACTGACCTGCAACGTTTGAGTGCTGAAAGAACGGGAGATAAAGAATTTAGCCTGCTGTGAAAGGTTTGGCAAACCACAACGTCCCTTGAAAGACACCATGCCATGAGGTGATGAGACTCCTGCAGCGCCAGAGAGTGAGGTCTCCCCGAAGGATCTGTCCTGAGGTCTGGGGGGGGGGGAGGGGGAAGTTGAACTGGAAAGTTGCACGAGAGGTCCAGCAAAGTCTGAATCAATGAGTGGGTACTCCAGAAATGGGTCACAAGAACAGAGTTTGCCTTTTGAAGCAGCGCATGAGTCGCAACACAAGGAATCATCAGAAATGGGGGAAAGGTATACAGCAAACCCTAACTCCAGTTTTGAAGAAAGGTATCTGCCGCTAAGGCCTTCAACTGAAAAACTGTGGAAGCTGAGAATTGAGACATGAAGTGAACAGATTGATCTGACAAAACCCCATAGGAGTGGAAGTCGGTGAAAGAGAAGAGAATGACGCTTCCAATCACGTGAATCCTGCAGGAACCTGGTGTTCCAGTCTGCGACCGTGTTGGAGCGAACGGGCAGATGCTCCACGATCACAGAGATCTTGCGCTGGAGGAAAAAGTGCCAGAAATCCTTGGTATAATCTGCCAGCATGCATGATCTGGTCCCACGCACCCCCAGTCCCCTCAGTTTGTTGACATATTGGACAGCGGAAACATTGTCCATCCCCAGAAGGATGTAGCCCGAGAACTTCAGGGGAGGCCATGCTCTGATGGCAAAGCATTCTGCTAAAAGTTTCAGGCAGTTAGAGCTCCTCCCTCAACCAACGGCCCCTGGTGTTGATCAATCCACCACAGGTTTCCCAGCCCCATCTGATTTTAAAACGACATCGGTCAGGGAACCGAATATCGCCCTGCCATTTGATGCTTCCGTATGGCATAACCACCGTTCCATCTCTTCTCTGGTCTCCTGGGACAGGGCAATCATGTCCGAGTGGGACAAATCTTTTCTGAGAAGTTTTGAGGTGCTGGTGAGCCCGATAATGTAGGGGCCCCGGAAATAGGGCCTGAATAGAGGAGGCACGAAGGCCTACAACTCGAGCGATCTGCTGCAACGAGACCCGAGTCCTGGGCAGCAAAGATCTTAACTCTCACTTGATGTCCTCTGAGGGGGCAACAATAACTGCACCGTCATCTTATCTGTCTGGAAACCCAGGAACTCTACCGAATGAGAGGGAATCAACATAGGGTTTTTAACATTCAGGAGACACCCCAGGCATTGAAGTAGAAAGTGCAGGGTTATCGGACAGAATTTTATGGGACTCCATCTCAACAAGTTCCTCCCCGCTAGCTGTCTTTTTCCCTTCCAGATCAGATGGTCATCGACAACGAAACCTTCGATCTGTTGAGAAAAAAAGGCCATGGCCCCCTCTTCAACATTCAAATGGTTTCTGTACTACCATTTTCCTGGATCCCAAATTGGGGAGTGGGGGTCCTGAAAATCAGATTTCAAGAGTTGGGGGTGTTATCACTTCAAAAAGGAGGGTATCCACCTTCTCTGAGACCTCCTTTGGGAGGGCGACTGGACGGTTTGACTTGACCTAAAAGACGCTTATCTCACGGTTTCCGACCTTTCCTACACACAGGCGATTCCTTCAATTTCAGTGTCGGACCCACTGGCAGAAGTTTTCAGCTCTTCCATTCGGGCTGTCGTCCACTCCTTAGTAATTCACCAAGTTGAGGAAGCCCGTTGTGGAGTTCTTACATGCACGTGTCTCAATTCATCTAGACGATCTTATCCTGGCCCAGGAGAGAAACCTTCTCCTATCGCATATGAATCTGACTATACTTTCTGGAGAACCCAGGAGTCCTGGGTGATCAATGCCTAATGGTGGAGACAGGTTTCTTTGGGGGATCGGATACGTTTCTAACGGCGACATCAGACTCGCCTGTAATAGACACCTGCGATCTGCTGTATGCTCCGGCGGGTGCCGCTTCAGCCATGCCTGTGGAATAGGGAGCGGGTGGGATAGGAGGTACCATTGCTGGAGTCTTGCATGGCAGGGTTCTGGTGATCACCGAATCTACGTTGGAGGCCTTGTAGAAAAGCACGCTAGAGCCTAGCGACCTCGGTAGCGCCTGGCCCTGCCAAAAAGGCCTGTTTAAAACCCTCTTTAGGGAAGTCTGGGCTTTGTCCAGGGCACTGAAAGTGGTAAAGAATTTGCCAGGTCCTTGACAAAGGATTTGCCGAAGAAGAGTCTATTGGCAATGGGATCATCCACCACCAAGGCCAGCTCCAAAAGCTTCAGGTCTGTGAGCATAAGAATGGATTTACTACGTGCTATGGATATCGCACAGTTAGCATTGCCAACTTGGCAAATGGCACTTTGTGTCCACCCTGCAAGGACCTCTGGGTCAATCAAACACCAGATTCTTTGGCGTCATCTGCCAGCGCCAGGATCTTCGCCAGAAGGGCAGGGACATCTAATAAGCAATCTTGGCATGACCGCCAGGCCGTGTCGATGCCCTTCTTTGTTACTTTAGAGCAGTGGTTCCCAAAGTTTCGACTCCTGAGGACCCCCACTGAGTCACTACTGGAAGAGGGGGACCCCCAAGCAATTTGTACTATTTAAATTTCAAACATTAAAACGGTAATTTGTGAAAAATGCACAAACAAGTGCACACCAAACAAATACTCTAATAGCTAAAGATTTTATTATTTCATATTGAAAAAATTTGCAAAAATCTAAAGATTTTAATGGGAAGGTTGGTGCTGCACCTCGGCGACTAACTTTTCAATGTTTGCTTTTATTTCACGGTACGAGGCTCCTGCTCCTGCCAGGGCCGTACTGGAAACCCAAAGCAGCCCTGGCAAATGTTGTCAGACCAGTCCCTGTACGGTGCGCACCAAGTGCAGCGAGTGAGCCTGACCACTACAAAGGGAGCTTTGGGGGGCTCTTCCCACCCCCCCCCCCCCCCCAAGAAAATTAGGGGAAAATGGTGCATTCCACATACATTTGCCACTATATATTGAATTGTATTAGCTTTTAAAGCATAGTAAATGATGACCTTACTGTGTACCATGATACAATGATCTTTGTTGGGGCTCTTCAATGATTCCCTTACTATCACCCTCCAACAGTGCCTCTTATCTCTCCATAGCCCCTCTGTCACATGTATTGCATTTGTTTTATAGCATCTCTCATACCAGTGTAGGGCAGAGACAATCATACATGTGTAAATCAGTGTATAGAAAATATTACATATGGCAAAGGGGACTTCAAGGTGTAGGATTCACATGTCATCTATACTGGTAGGCATTTTTAGTGCTTGGTCTGGAGAAGAACAAACTCAGGATTCAGAACATAGCACAGTGGTTAGCATTGACGTTGATAATAAGAATTTATTTCTACCCAAATAAACCTTTATTGGCAGCATCAGGATAATGAAAGACTTAGAGAAAACATAACTTATTAACTTGTACCATGCAGTTTGAATGCAGCTCTTTGAAGGCAGTTCTTAGCTCACTGTGCTAGTTTACGATTGTAACTTATGAACTGCACAGTAACAACAGAAGCTCTGTGACAAAAGCAGTAACCCACTGAGCTATGCACATAAAAATATTGTTTTTTTTAAATGCATGGTACACGTTCTTTGCAGCAGGCATATTAAACCTCTGTGCTTCCATAGAGGAGTCAAACCTGCCACTAGACAAAACTCCCATCTGTCTCCAGCAGGTACATTAATCACCGGAGTTATCTTGATACTTTTATTGTTGCTTTGGAAACTGCTGATTATACAAGAACTTTGCAGTGCTTTTAAAACTGCTGCCTGCAGACCCCCTGGGAATGTGTCACGGACCCCAGTTTGGAACCACTGCTTTAGAGAACTTCTTATGGGCAGTAGTCATGTTTGTGTCGCCATCTGGTGTGTCGGCCACTTTATCCTCCAGAGTTGGGCGGGACATCGATATCGGGGCATAGACTGAATCTCCTTGTCAAACCCTTTGCGGAGGTGGGCGTGCATGTCTGAGGCTACTTCAGGGCGTGGAGTCAAGTCATTAGATCTGGGGTGAACAATATTGTCTGGGTTTAAAGTTTAAATCCAGGAGATCAACCTGAGAGGTGTCCTGGGGCGGGTTAGGCAGCGGGTCAGCCCGTCTCCGTTTGGAGGGGCTGTGAGAGTGTTGCGGGAGGGAGAGCGGGAAGGGGTGGAATCATCATCATCCCTCTGTACAGTAGGGCAAGGGGCAGAAGGGGGATTGTACCCGGAGCGCTTGCTGTAGATGTGGTCCATCAGGAAGGATTGTGTAAGACAAGCAAAAGTGTCAGAAGGGACGATTTGTCTTCTTGGGCATTAGTAGTTGGACCCGGAGTAGCCTTGAGAAGGTGACCGAGAATAGGAGGGTGCTCTGGAATAAGCTGAAAGGGGGCAGGGGTAAGGCCAAGGCCTTGTTCGCGGAGTTCTGCACAGAGGAATCGAGGGCATCAGCTAGTTCCTGTCCTAGCATGTATTCCTGGACTGTGTAGGGCTCTGAGGGGGCTTGGGACGAGCCAGATCGATCCATAGCTGAGGAGCTAGATTCCAAATATATTTTCATATTATATACTCCCTCTCCCTCTCCCTCTCCCCCTCCCTCTCCCTCTCCCCCTCTCTCCCCCTCCCCCCCTCCCTCCCCTCCCCCTCTCCCTCCCCCCTCCCCCCTCCCCCCTCCCTCTCCCCCTCCCTCTCCCCCTCCCTCTCCCCCCTCCCTCTTTCTCCCCAACCCTTCCCCCCCCCCAATCAAGTGAGGGGGGTATAGAAACCCTAAAAATGTGGATTTGCCAGAGGTCTGCCCCTCGTCTCCAGAATGGTTCCAAATGTTTTTTGTTGCTCTCGAAAAAGGCAAAGTAAGGAGCTTTCAGAGCAATTCACAGGGCGGGTCAGGGTTGGTCTCAGCGGGCCCACGGAAGAAGAAAGAAAAGGCCTGCCCCAGCGGAGCACCAGGACTAGCAAATCACCGGATGTTGGCACCAAAGCCCCACAAGAGGCAAACGTAGCCCTGGTTTTGCAGAAGGAAATCAAAGGAGAGTGCTTGAAAGGCTCTGCGCGGCCCTCCTGACTGAAGGAAGGGTCGCAGGCCCTAGGCTGCCTACGGGTGGTACAGAGGCACGCCAGCCGGCCGGGGGGGGGAGGAATGGTGGGGAGGGGAGAATAAGCGTGTAGAGTGCAGCAAATGTCACACGCTTTCCCAGCTGCGTTTGGCAACAGAACGGTACCGTTAACAATTAACCCCTTCATGCGTTGAATGCGCGGGAGCCACCCGGCGCATAAGTGCTCATGTGTGTCGGACGGCTCCCGTGCGTCCGGCGCCATGAAACGGGGAATTCCTCTGGTGCGGGCAGCAGAGGGATCCTCCCCTCCCCCCACCCCCCCAAACAGCCTCCCCTTTCCAATGGTAACCTATCCCTAGGGGATCCCTGCTTGGGGATCGCCCCAGGAGAGCGATTCCCCCAAGCAGGGATCCACCCACTAGACACCAGGGAGGGGGGAGCGGCCCTTTGGGCAAGGGCCTTTGCTCCCCCCCCCCCCCCAAGTATTTTTTTGGGCAGTTTTTCTGCCCCACCCCCCGCAGAAAGCCCTCTAGAAGCCAGGGATTTATTTTTAAATTTGATTTAGGGGTGGGGGCTGCCCAAGATGTGCATGCCAATGCCCCCACCCCCGCAGCAAAATTCCAGTCTTTCTGCCCCCCACTGGGGGTCATACATCCCTCTAGATGCCAGGGACATTTTTTAATTTGGATTTAGGGGTGGGGTCTGCCCGAGATGGGCATGCCAATGCCCCCACCACCCCGGAAACATCCACATTCTCCCCTCCCCCCCCCCCCGGGGGGTATATGGGGCAGTAGCCTCCGATCTCACCCCGAGGGGGGGGGGGGCAGAGAGCCCACTAGATGCCAGGGATTATTTGTCTTAGGGCAGTAGCCTCCGATCTCACCCCGAGGGGGGGGGCAGAGAGCCCACTAGATGCCAGGGATGATTTGTCTTATTTTATACCCCTGCAAAATTCCACAGTCTATCTGACCCCCCCCCCCCGAGAGGCAGATGGGGGGCAATAGCCCCTGATCAGCCCCGGGGGGGGGGGGGCAGATAGCACACTAAGCACCAGGGATTGTTGTTTTTAAAAATAATTTTTTTTTTTTTTATACGTAGTAGTGGAGGCTGCCCAAAATGGGCATGCCAATGCTCCCACATCGCAAAAAAAAATTACACAGCCTTTCTGCCACCCCTGGGAGGCACCAGGTATTTTTTTTTTTATGTATATTGGGGTGGGGGCTGCCCAAAATGGGCATGCCAATGCCCCCACCCCCCCAAAAATATCCCACAGTTGATCTGCCCCTCAGGAAGCAGATGGGGCAATAGCCCCTGATCTGCCCCACGGGGGAGCAGAAAGCCCACTAGGCACCAGGGATTGTTTTTTTTTTTTTTTGTCTTATACGTAGATTTGGGTGCTGCTGAGAATGGGCATGCCAATCCCCTCCCCCACCCCTGCAAAAAGGCAATAGTCCCTAATCTGCCCTCCGGAGGGAGGGGCGCGGGGAGAAGCCCACTAGGCACCAGTGATTTTGTTGTTTTTTTTTTTTTTTTTACGTAGGGGTACGTGCACTGGTGCTTGGCTGGCGGTGTACGTGCACTGGTGCTTGGCTGGCGGTGTACGTGCACTGGTGCTTGGCTGGCGGTGTACGTGCACTGGTGCTTGGCTGGCGGTGTACGTGCACTGGTGCTTGGCTGGCGGTGTACGTGCACTGGTGCTTGGCTGGCGGTGTACGTGCACTGGGGCTTGGCTGGCGGTGTACGTGCACTGGGGCTTGGCTGGCGGTGTACGTGCGCTGGGGCTTGGCTGGCGGTGTACGTGGGCTGGGGCTTGGCTGGCGGAGTACGTGGACTGGGGCTTGGCTGCAGGTCCGGACTGGCTGTAGCAGGCACCGGACGTTAACCCGGTGGGCCGGGGTGTTTTCTGCCCGTGGGGAGCAGTTTTGTCACTGGGAGCCGGTTTTGCAGCAGTGCTGCAATATCTGGCCCCAGTAACAAAAGCGCGGGGGCGATGCTTTTACTAGCACGCCCCGCTCCCCCTCCCAGGGCCAGTTGATCAGCAATCTGCCTGGGCTGGTTGCTGTTCCCAGTCCGGCCCTGCTTGGCTGGCGGTGTGTGGGGATGGAGCTTGGCTGGCGTGTGTGGGGATGGCGGTTGGCTGGCGGAGTGGGTGGATGGCGGTGTGCGTGGATATTGATTGGCTGACTATATGCATTGGCTGGTGGTGTACGTGGATGGCGCATGGATGGTGGTGTGTGTGTGGACGGCGCTTGGCTGGTGGTGTGTGTGGATGGTGGTGTGCGTGTACTAACTCTTGGCTGGCAGTGTGGCTGGCATGGATCCCCCAGCGTTTTCTTACCCAGATTCCCCCGCAAACCTCCAATTTACTTACAAAGTCACATTTCCCTCACATTTCTGTGTGGGTTTGTTGTAGGATCACCGCTCGGGTACAAATTTCCTACTACCCAGCAGTCCCATTGGTCTCCCGAGAAAAATGATACCTCATTTGTATGGGTGCCCAAAGTAGCGTCAGCCTAAAAACGTATAAACAAACTGCCCTTTTGGACCCCCTTTGGGCCCCCCTCAATCTCTACACGTTTTTGTCCCTTCCATGTCATAGGCACTTGGGCCATCCACCCAAGTAAGGTATCATTTTTATCGGGAAACTGAGGGGAGCGCCGAGTGGTAGGAAATTTGTGCCGTGCGGTGATCCCACAACTTTCCCACACAGATATTAGAGGAAAATGTGACTTTTTAGCTAAATTTGAGGTTTGCAGCGAATTTTTGGAAGGAAAATGTTGGGGGATCAACGCAAGCCACACCTCCCTGGACTCCCACGAGTGTCTTGTTTTAAGAAATGTCTGGGTTTTTTAGGTTTCTCTAAATGTCTGCAAACCCAGGACCAAAAACACAGGTGCCCACCTATATATCACAAAACAATCTGGTATTTCAAGGGGGTCACCTGAATTTTTAGTCCCGGGCTCAATGGCTATCTAAGGAAACCTACCAAACCCACACATTTCTAAAAACTAGACACCCTACGGAGTCCAGGGAGGTATGGGTTACATGCCCCCCCTCCACGTTTTCCTACCCAGAATCCCCTGCAAACCTCACATTTAGCTGGAAAAATCAAAGTTTTCTGAAATTTCTGTGTGGAAAAGTTGTGGGATCACCGGGCTGACCTCAAATTCCCAACCACCCAGCGTCCCCCCCCCCTTCCCCCAACCCCCTCACCCCCTCCTGGTCTCCCAATAAAAATAGAACCTCACTTGTGTGGGTGGGCTAAGTACCCATGACAGGCAGGGGCCAAAACCTATTGTGGAGACATCAAAGTTACCTATCACAAAAGGACCTGGTTTTGCAAGGGGGGGCACCTGGGTTTTTGGCCCCGGGTCAGCGGCCATCTAGGGTACCTACCAAATCCACACATTTCTTAAAAGTAGTCGCCCTGGGGAGTCGAGGGATGTATGGCTTGCGTGGATCCCCCAACGTTTTCCTACACAGAATCCCCTACAAACCTCAAATTTAGCTGAAAAAAGCACTTTTCCCACACATTTTTGTGTGGGATCACCGTGCCGGCACAAATGTCCTACCACCGAGCGTTCCCCTTGGTCTCCCGAGTAAAATGATACATCACTTGTGTGGGTGGGCCACGGGCCTGTGATTGGGAAGGGCCAAAAACATGGGGATTAAGGGTATAGCACAGCGAATTCTAAGCGCTACATGTTATTACAAAAATAAGTTTTTAGCCGATTCTGTATTGGACAGCCACACAAGTGAGGTATCATTTTACTCGGGAGACCGAGGGGAACGCTAGGTGATTTATGCCGGCACGGTGATCTGACACAACAATGTGTGGAAAAAGTGATTTTTATTTTTTTCAGCTAAATTTGAGGTTTGCAGGGGATTCTGGTTAGGAAAACGTTGGGGGATCCACGCAAGCCATACCTCCCTGGACTCCCCAGGGTGTCTAGCTTTCAGAAATGTGTGGGTTTGGTAGGTTTCCCTAGATAGCCGCTGAGCCCGGGCCCAAAAACCCAGGTGCCCCTCCTTGCAAAACCAGGTTGTTTTATGATAGGTAATTTTGATGTCGCCACAATATGTTTTGGGCCCTTGCCTGTCGCGGGTACTTGGCCCACCCACACGAGTGAGGTACCATTTTTATCGGGAGGCCTGGGGGAATGCTGGGTGGTAGAAAATTGGTCAGTCTGGTGATCTCAAACTTTTCCACACAGAATTTTTTTCCCAGCTAAATTTGAGATTTGCAGGGGATTCTGGGTAGGAAAACGTGGGGGCGGGGGGGTCCACGCAAGCCATACCTCCCTGGACTACCCCGGGTGTCTAGTTTTCAAAAAAGTGTGGGTTTGGTATGTTTCCCTAGATGGCCGCTGAGCCCGGTGCCAAAAACCCATGTGCCCCCCCCTGGAAAACCAGGTCGTTTTGTGATGGGTAATTTTAAGGTCTCCACAATAGGTTTTGGGCCCTTCCCTGCTGTGGGCACTAGGCCTACCCACACACCATTTTTATCTGAGGACTTGGGGGAATGCGGGGTGGGTGGAATTTTGTGGATCCACGCAGATTCAAGAACTTTCCATCACGGAAATGTGAGGGAAATGTGTTTTTTTTTTTTTTTTTTAAATAAAATTTGAGGTTTGCTAAGGATTCTGGGTAACAGAACCTAGTAAGAGCCACACAAGTCACCCCATCCTGGATTCCCCTGGGTGTCTAGTTTTAAAAAATGTACAGGTTTGCTAGGTTTCCCCAGGTGCCGGCTGAGCTAGGGTCCAAAATCCACAGCTAGGCACATTGTGAAAAAGGGTCAGTTTTCACTAGAAAAATGTGATATGTCCATGTTGCGTTTCAGACAATTTCCTATCGCTGGCACTTGGCCTTCCCACACAAGTGAGGTACCATTTTTATCGGGAGACTAAGGGGAACACAGGATTGTAGAGCAACCGTTATTACCTATTGACTTTCTATGAATTTTTGCCTTTCAAATGTAAGACAATGTGTAAAAAGGAAGTCACTTTGAAAAATGTCCTATAATTCACATGCTAATATGGGTACCCACAATTTCGGAGATGTGCAAATAGCTACTGCTTCTAAACTCTATATTTTGTTCCCATTTCGGAAATACATAGGTGTTCTTGATACCTATTTTCCACTCTGTATATTTTGCCAAATGATTTGCTATATACCCGGTACACAATGAAAAACCATTGCAAGACGCAGCTCAGTTATTGGCTCTGGGTTCCTCAGGTTCTTGCTGAACCTACAAGTCCTATATATCCCCACAACCAGAAGGGTCCAGCGGATGTAACGGTATATTGCTTTAAAAAATCTGTCATACTTCGAAGAAGTTACAGGTGAAAACGTTGACACAAATGGCTTTTTTTTCCAACTCATTTTCAATTTTTCTTATTTTCAACTTAGTTTCTATTAAAAAACCTTGAAGGATCTACACAAATGACCCCTTGCTAAATTCAGAATTTTATCTACTTTTCAGAAATGTATAGCTTTCCGGGATCCATTATTGCTTTCACACCCATTTCTACCACTAACTGGAAGGAGGTTGAAAGCACAAAAAGTAGCAAAAATAGGCTATGTCCCAATAAAATGCCAAAACTGTGAGAAAAAAAATTGGTTTTCTGACAAACGTCTGCCTGTCCCTGAAATCTGGGAAGATGGTGATTTCAGCACCATAAACCCTTTGTTGATACCATTTGCAGGGAAGAAAAACAGACGCTTTCTTCTGCAGCACTTTTTCCCCACTTAAAAAAAAAACCAATTTGCTGTATTTCAGCTAATTTCTGGGTCCCCTCCAGGGGAATCCACAAACCCCGGGTACCTTTAAAATCCCCATGGTGTTGGAAGAAAAGGACGCACATTTGGCGTGGATACCTTATGTGGACAAAAAGTTCCAGGGGCCTAAGCGCGAACTACCCCAAATAGCCCAAAAAAAGCTTAGCACAGGGTGGAAAAGGCCTAGCAGCGAAAGGGTTAAACAGAGCATACACACGAAAACATGCAAAAATACAAGAATGTAACAGAAATCATAGAACAAGAAAAGAACACTTAACTTTGGCTGCAGCAGCAAAGAAAGAGGAGTTTTCCTCTTGGGTTGACTTTATTATAGGAGTTGATGGGCCCTAATTGGTTGAGGGGTTTATGGGAAATGTAGTTTGGTGTATATTGTATTTTATTGGCTGCTGATATTTTGCAGTAAAGTTAGAGAAACATAATCGGAGTCTCCGGTTCTGACAGAATTTCAGATTGGCTGCTGTGGAGCACTAATGCTGTTGTGGCAGCGGGAATCTGCAATTGAGAATGGACGTTTCCCTTCATCTGGTAGCATTTTGTGTTTTAGGTTACGCTAAGCGCATCTGCCTAGTCGCACTACTGTTATCTGCACACCACATAATCCGCCTCATTTATAGTTCTTGAAAATGCAGTGTTTATGGGGTAAACAGGAGGGAAAGAATGCAGATGGGCTTCAGTTTTTTTTTCCTTCTCATATTTAAACCATGGCAGCACTGGAGGATAAAGAGTGGTTACATTTGCGCATTTTTGGAGTGGAAGGTCAGGAAAAATGCGGCAGAAGAGCTTTTTAAAAATTCTACTTTATTATTGCATTGTTTTCCTCTTGCCTCGCGTTTATACTTGGCTGAGGCCCTCAGATGGTGGAAGATGCTTGAGTCGAGGTGGTGGTGTTTTGAATAGCAGGTCATAGATCGGCCGTCTTTCTATAGTTTTTCACTACAAAACCAGCCGCAATAGATACAAGGGGGTTCCTTTAGCTATTCCCGTCCCCAAAAATACATAAAATAGGCGGCTAACCAGATCAGATACAGTGACTGCGCTGATCACACTACCGCACTCCAACTCTGCCTCTCACCTCAGAAAATGATGGTACAACAGGAAGCAAGGAGGCGGCACTGCCTTTCCTCCTTATAAGCACCAAAGGGAAAAAAAAAATAAGAAATAAAGACCCCTGCTGGAGGACGCACAATTGCATGTTTCCAGGAAACTGAGCTGGTCGCGGACATTAGCGCATGTTTGTCTATGTGGCCGATAAACACGCCAGAAAACAGCATCTTTTCTTAACCCCTTCCATGCTCATGACGAGCTGGACTCGTCATGGCACACAGTGGTCGTGTGCTCATGACGAGTCCAGCTAGTCATGAAACATCGCCTGGGAAATCCCTCTGGTGCGGGCACCAAAGGGATACCCTTTATGCCAAAAGAGCCTCGGGAGCTGGGGAAGAGCTTCCCCCAGCTCCCGAGGGCCCTCCCTGAGCTTCCTGAAATGACGATCGGCGCGCACGTCGCGCTGACGTCATTTCAGTGAAACTGAAACTGAAATGAGCCAAGAGGCTCATTTCAGTTTCCCTTTCTACGTGCTCAGGGCGCTATCTCAGCCCCCTGAGCACGTAGAAAGACGGGAGAGGTATCGTTGGAAATGGTACCCCTCCCCAGTGGATCCCTGCTTGGGGATCGCCACAGGAGGGCGATCCCCAAGCAGGGATCCACCCACTAGACACCAGGGAGGGGGGAGCGGCCCCTTGGGCAAGGGCCTTTGCTCCCCCCAATTTCATTGGGCAAAATTTAGTCTTTTTGCCCCCCATCGGGGGCAAAAAGCCCACTAGACACCAGGGATTTTTTTTAGAAAGTAAAAATAAGGGTGGAGGCTGCCCAAAACGGGCACGCCAATGCCCCCACCCACCCGCCACCATTACAGCCTTTCTGCCCCCCCCTGGTGGGCAGATGGGGCATTGGCCCCTAATCTGCCCCTTCGGGGGGCGGAAAGCCCACTAGACACCAGGGATTTTTTTAGAAAGTAAAAATAAGGGTGGGGGTTGCCCAAAACGGGCATGCCCATGCCCCCACCCCCGCAATCATTAGTCCTTTCTGCCCCCCCTGGGGGGCAGATGGGGCATTGGCCCCTAATCTGCCCCTTCTGGGGGGCAGAAAGCCCACTAAACACCAGGGATTTGTTTTTTGAAGTTTTTTTTTTAGGGTGGGGCTGCCCGAAACGGGCACGCCAATGCCCCCCCCCCGCCACCATTACAGCCTTTCTGCCCCCCCTGGGGGGCAGATGGGGCAGTAGCCCCCAATCTGCCCCCCCGGGGGGGCAGAAAACCCACTAAATGCCAGGGATTTTATTTTGCACAATTTGTTTTAGGGTGGAGCCTGCCCAAAATGGGCATGCTAATGCCCCCCCCCACAAAATGAGTCTTTCTGCCCCCCGGGAGGCAGATGGGAGCTGTAGCCCCCAATCTGGCCCCCCCGGGGGGCGCAGAAAGCCCACTAGAAACCATGGATTTTTTTGTTTTATTAGTGTAGGGGTAGGGGCTGCCCAAAATGGGCATGACAATACCCCCACCCCACCCCCAGAGAAATTCCAGTCTTTCTGCCCCCCGGGAGGGAAGATGGTGGCAGTGGCCCCTGATCTGCCACCTGGGGGGGCAGAAAGCCCACTAGGCGCCAGCGAGTACGCAGGCTTTTTTTTTATGCGTGGGGGTGGGGGCTGCCCAAAATGGTCATACCAATGCCCCCACCCCCACAAAAAATAGCCACAGTCTTTCTGCCCCCTTTGGGGGCATATCGGGACAAACCCTCCTCCCCCGATTTTCCCCCCCCAGGGCTAGGTTTCCCCAAGTGCCGGCAGAGCTAGGGTTCAAAAACGACAGCTAGGCACTTTGCAAAAAAGGGTAATTTTTCACTGTGAAAATGTGGTGCATCCACGTTGCGTTTTGCGCTGCTTCCTGTCGCGGGCACTAGGCCTACCCACACAAGTGAGGTACCATTTTTTTTGGAAGACCTTGGGGAACGCGGGGTGGGTGGAATTTTGTGGATCCACGCAGATTCCAGAACTTTCCACCACAGAAAAGAGAGGAAAATGTGGGGGTTTTTTTTGCCAATTTTTTAGATTTGCAAGGGATTCTGGGTAACAGAACCTGGTGAGAGCCAGTCAAGTCACCCCATCCTGAATTCCCCTGGGTGTCTAGTTTTCAAAAATGTATAAGTTTGCTACGTTTCCCTAGGTGCCCGCAGAGCTAGGGTTCAAAAACTACAGCTAGGCACTTTGCAAAAAAGGGTAATTTTTCATTGTGAAAATGTGGTACGTCCACGTTGCATTTTGAGCCATTTCCTGTTGTGGGCACAAGGCCTACCCACACAAGTGAGGTACCATTTTTATCGGGAGACTTAGGGTAACACAGAATTGTAGAGCAACTGTTATTACCTATTGACTTTCGATGCATTTCTGCCTTCCAAATGAAAGACCATGTGTAAAAAATAAGTCATTTTGAAAAATGACCTATAATTCTCATGCTAGTATGGGTACTCCCAATTTCGGAAATGTGCAAATATCTACTGTTTCTAAAATCTACATTTTGTTCCCATTTCAGAAATACATAGGTGTCTTTCATAACAATTTTTCCATGTATACATTTTCCCAAAATAATTGCTATATACCTGGTACATAATAAAAAACCATTGCAAGATGCTGCTCAGTTATTGGCTCTGGGTTCGTCGGGTTCTTGGTGAACCTACAAGTCCTATATATCCCCACAACCAGAAAGGTCCAGCGGATATAACGGTATATTGCTTTCAAATAGCTGTCATAATTAGAAGAAGTTACAGGTGAAAACGTTGACACAAATGGCTGTTTTTTTCAACTAATATTCAATTTTTCCTTTATTTAACTGTTAGTTTTTATAAGGAAAACTTTAAGGATCTACACAAATGACCCCTTGCTGAATTCAGAATTTTGTCTACTTTTCAGAAATGTATGGGTTTCCAGGATCCATTATTGGTTTCATACCCATTTCTACCATTAACTGGAAGGAAGTTGAAAGCACAAAAAATAGCAAAAATAGGCTATGTCCCAGAAAAATGCCAAAACTGTGTAAAAAAAAAAAGTTGGTTTTCTGACAAAAGTCTGCTTGTCCCTGAAAGCTGGGAAGATGGTGATTTCAGCACCACAACCCCTTTTTGATGCCATTTGCAGGGAAAAAACAAGACTCTTTCATCTGTAGCCCTTTTTTGCATTTTTCCCCCAAAAACAAAATTTTGCTGTATTTTGGCTAATTTCTGGGTCCCCTCCAGGGGAATCCACAAACCCTGGGTACCTTTACAATCCCTATGATGTTAGAAAAAAAGGACGCAAATTTGGCGTGGATACCTTATGTGGTCAAAAAGTTACAGGGGCCTAAGCACGAACTACCCCAAATAGCCAAAAAAAGGCTTAGCACAGGGGGGGAAAAGGCCTAACAGGAAGGGGTTAAAGATGCAGTTTTCTATAACATTAGCGTACAACTATTATCGGCTAATGCGGGATTGTTAACTAGGCGCAAGCTGACAATGTGTGAGAAAGACCGCATTAAGCGGTAGAGTACAAATGAGGCTGAATGTTTTTTTTTTTTAACTTGGTATTTTCATGCTGACTTTTCCGAACCCGTCACGTTTCTGTGAAGTGTACACCACAAGATTTGTCAAATAGACGCCAGTTCTTTCATGCTTCGGTTTTCGAGACAGTTTTTCGGAATCTTAAGTATGTGAAAAACAAATGTTCTGTTTGGCTCGGAAGCCTTTCTAAACTGCCCTTTTTTCACGGTTCTTTGGAAGCTGTGGGTGAACTTTATCGCTTGGGGGAAAAGAGAACCAGGATTTGATAGATTACACATACAGCAGACACAATCACTCTAGACCAATCAATAACAAAATATATTTATCTAAGCAAAAAGGTACTATATGACCAAGTGTAAATTGAACTTAGTTTCTTTATTGTGCTTTCGTTTATCTCTTCTTTCTTTTTTTTGTATTTTGTAATTTTATATAAAGTTAAAAAAAATTCATCTGTTTTTTATCGTGACACATCAGCTTGAGGCGGGGTAGTAACGGGAAGCAGGAGGTTCCCAATAATCCGCGGCGAGAGGAGAAGTAAAGCTTATCTTTTATAAGCCCGTTGACTAGATGTCTAGTTTCTCAACGAATGGTTTCTCTCTCAAGCGCCGTCCTACACGTTTAATCTTCTTTATCACTCAAGTTCAATCTCAACCTTTTTAATTCTCAGATTTTTGTTTACTCAAAGAAAGTTGTGTACTGGTGTGACTAACTGCAGTAGAGGCAATTATGGGCAGAGACTGTAAACATTCAGAACTAAGGGTCCAATTTCAGTACACAGGGTCACTTTTACGGACACTTCTGTGTAAGTCACAAAATCATATAACGGCAAGTAAAATAGACTGCCGATACAAGTAGATGCATGTTCTTTGACTTGTATAATGCACAGCAGAATTGACCATCGTATGTAACTGGACTCATTTACAGTTTAAAAACTGGCAAATATTTGTAAAATTTGACATCTGACAGTTACTGCACGAGTCTGCCACTTACCCCGAATAAAAGTACCGGAAGCAGTGCTCTGTTGATAAACCTGGATTTCCAGCTCACCGGTAGTAATTGTCCAGATACCAGGAGGCAGAGAAATTTAGAGTACGTTGTTACAGCATATGAGAGGGAGTGGGGGGGAGAGAATGAGAGAGAGAATGAAAGGGAGAGAGAATGAGAGAAAATTAATTGCACTGTAAAACCTAGAAACACGACTGAGTGATAGAAAAGGAGCAGAGACATCAATCTGAAAAACCCCACACATACAATCCACATTCATCATATATCATACCAGAGGCATGCCAAGCAATGCAACACCATATGCTCTGGACCCAAATGGCATAGGTCACCACCACATATAGCACATGCACTACCAGTTGCAGAACAGTGTCCCACCACCCATAGCACATCTAACTTTAACCTGAGGCACACTGCATCATCGTTCTCAGAACCATGCATCATCACCCACCGAGTCATGTGCCCCGCAAATGGCATAGTGCACCAACACACCCAGCACAGTTCACTGCTACCATTAAACGGTGGACATTAGGTGCAATTCTTGACAGTCCATGAAATGAGCCAACATGTGGTCATCCTACCTCAGGAGACGTTCAAGGGAGCTAGACTGGCTGCCAGAATATAAATCTATAAGCTAGTGCAATAAGTAATATTTTTTTAGGATAGTGCACTCTATGGTAGACTTCGACTTCCTCTTTCATGTTTTCTGACCTTAAAATGCTGAAAGGGTCTTAACTAAAGTCTACCTTCTTATCTGATGCAGCTGAGAAGGCTGCTAAGCCGCATACAGGAGCCCTTTACAGTGAAGGGAAGAGATTTGTATGGCTTGTGTAGCACTAGGCTTCCACGCCTATAATCTTTTGGTAGCATAGTATTACCTTAACACTGACAGGATCCAATGCTTGTCTCACACACTCTTGGATTGTACCAAGAGAATCCCACAGAGCACCATGAGTGTCTGAAGGCCTCCACAAATTTCAAACTACCTCCTAGTTTTTCACTTAGACCATCCTGGTATCTATACGAGTAGCAGCAGCTTCTTTATAATATCTAAGCCAGAACTCCATTTCCTCTGGCAAATGCAGCAGGCTGCAGCTCATGTAATACTGATGATCACCAGAGAGGTTAGCACTACATTGTTAAGAATGTGGAAAGTACACATCAAGATATTGTTCATATCCATCAATTCATACATCAATTTGTCCAGCAATCCATGTCCCTACAAGATCCATCCTTGCATCCAATGACCCAGATCCGTCTATTCTACCTATACATCCATTTATGACTAAAAGATCCATCCATACATCCAACCACCCAGATCAGTCTATTCTCCCATACATCCATTTATACCCACCCACCCCCATCCAACCACCCATCATGCCATCTTCGTTCATCCCGACTCCACTCGTCCCAAATTCTATACCTCTATCCTGCATCTACACCCTCTTCATTCATCTTCACACACTCCCATCATCAAGCCATCCATCATCCCAAATAATGCAGCCATACATTGACCCACATACTCATTAACATGGCTTTCGTCCACACTATAATGTTTAAGGAAATGCTCTTTGTTAAAAGATCATTTGAGGTTTGGAGGGCATGAAGCATTGTTAAATATTTTAGAGCTGCACAATAAATAATGGGGCATTTCTATTTAGAATTAGTTAAATTGCAACGCAAAATACAGATTTCTGCTTTAATAAAATGTATCATGTAATACAAGTCAAAGTCCGATATCAGAAGCCTAACTTATATCCACATAAAAATTGGACACCCTTAGTTAAAATGAATACGTAGTTTGGCAGTGTTAACGCACTGAAATAAAACATGCTAAAGAGAAAACTGTTTGGTTCTCTAGGAATGTAAAGCCCATTGAGATGTGGTGACAACCCTCTTGACATTTTGGAAAAAGTGGAACCTCATCCAGGACATTTTAAAGGAACTTCTGTCATTGCTAAGTAGTACATTTTCTGAGGGAGAGGTCTCACATCTCAAAGGAGCTTGCTCTTGTCATAAGGTTTCTGCACATACAGAGCTATGCACAGGATAATAGGACCTCGGAATATAGTGGTGAGCCAACCATAGACCTTAGCACCCAAAACCCCAACCCAACTAGCCTTAGCGTCCCATTAGCACCATTGTACCAATGATTAGACAACCCAGAACACGGTATCTCTCTCTCTCAGGACTCGCAGAGGCAAGAACACTCTTTCGTCACACTCGTACTTGTCCACAACATGCGTAAGAAAAGACACTGTATAGGTTAAAATGTTTATTTCAACTTACGTGCTCTAAGATACAGTACACGTGTCAGTACTACTAGCATAATACATATGAATAATATAATCAGCATAGTTACAACTCCATAGAATACGAACGGGGAAAGCATCTCATAAAGCAGTGGATATATGTCTAACTAACATTACCACCCTCCCCGTGCTGGAAGCCAGTTTATTATAAAAATAGAAGACCTCTGGGCTTTGACTAGCGAACCCCCATACCTCAGTCTCTAGATGCAAAGCTACATCAGCAGACAATCTCAGCTCTTCTCTCTGGAAAGGTATTCTCCAACTGTCTCTAGAGCGGGCGAACCGCAATATTAAAAGCACACTAATTTCTCCATGGCAGCTGTACATAGTGTTATGTCTTGGTGCGAGGGACAGGCCAAATCAGCAAGAACAAGGAGATGCTGTTATTCGACCTTGTACATGTTGTGCAGTCTGAGCCCAAATCGAACAGGAGAAAAGATGAGAGACAGAAAATGCAGACAGCGCTAAAATAACTTGGCAAGAGCAGAGGTCGATAGAACAACGGCTTAGAGTAACGTGTGCAAAGAAAAGCAGCATGGCAGCCAGGCCCAAGACAACCCAGCAAGGCAGGCCAGGGCCAGGCCGCCGCAAACCACAAGACACCCTCCCCTGGACAGTTCATCGGACTAGACAAAGGAGGAAGACAGAGTTCAAATGGGCCGAGCAGAACAGAAATGTTGTTAGGTTACGCAGTCACCGTGAGGGAGAGGGACAAAAAACAAAAAGACCCAACGAACAACGAGAGTCAGCGAGGCAGGCCACATCAATCCAGAAACGTAGAAGTGCAGAAAAACGCAATAGCATCCAAGAGGACATCATTGGAAGTGTCAGAAAACATAGACGCCATCCAGTCCAACAGATCAAATGAGCAGGAATGTTCCTCAAAGGAGGGAGCATCCAACAGCAATGCGGGACAGCTTGCGTGATATTCAATATAACTTCGTTGTAGGAGATCCTGAGCAGCCGCCCAGATATCCCATTGTGCCAAAATCCCCAGTGCAGCCGCACGGCGTCATAAAGCCAGCAACGGAACAGTCCCGTTCATGGGCCTCTAAGGGACCCACCAACCGAACAAAATCCGGAACAGACAACGTCGGAGTGGAGAGGCAATAATCCATGGTCCAGGTGAAAGGACAGCGGATGCAAGACATCACAGGTTGCACGCAAGTGAAATACGCAAAGCGAAAAGAAAGGGTGTAGGACACACTGATGGTCGCTAAGGAGCAGAACACCGAAGCCAGCCAGAAGTCGCTCACGGAGCAGCTGGAGGCGTTCGGGATCGAGAAGGGCCCAGCGGGGAGCAGCCATTGCGCAGATAACAGATCAACAGCAAGACACCAGCCGCCAAGGCGAGGATTAATGGGAAACCACCAAAGACGCTAGAAAAAATAGAATGAATGAACGCCGGTATCACACCGAAAATAGTTTGGAAGGTGGACACCAGGCCGGACCCCACAATCTTAAAAAAATGCACTAGACCCTCAGTGTTTGATGCATTACAAATACGATGAATTAACTCCCCGAAATGTTGGGGGAGGTTGGTGTTCAAAAGGGCCTGTATTTCATTGTGGGTACTCGCCACCTGGAGAACGAATGTCTCCCGGGCGGACGTGAGCGTAACCTCCTCATTCAATAATAGGGCCTTTATTCTGCTCAACTTATTGAAGTCTGCCTCCATGGTAGGAATGGAAGGCCAAATAGAGTTATCAACGATGTCGTGAGGGGGAGGAAAAAGCACATTCTTGCAGCAGACAACTCTGTGCGAAACCGTGACAATATACGGAATGCCGGCCTGTAGGCCACAACATTCTTCGTTATTTAAAAGCAAATAGCTACCGTTAGTAAGCAAAGTAAAGGTAGGAGAAATAGCAGGAGCAGGAATACCCTTTAGCACACATGCAAGATTCGGAACGGAAACGCTACAAGCTCCGTGCAGTTTAATATGTTTACAAATAAGCGAATGACCCACAGTTGAATCACAAGACTCCCCCGTGAGAAATACCTCCTTGCCATCTCTAAGGCATTTATACATGAAAGGCAAGGACCAAAGTTCATGCAGGAAAGCACTACCCAAAGGCTGGAAACGGCCCACAGGATAATGTTTCATGCACGAGCTAAATTCAAACAAGGAAAAAGGTAAAGCGATAACCCCAGGAACTAGCCACACAGCAGAATCTAGTTCCGCTATAGAGAATGGTAAAGGTTTTGCAGCGTGAATCTTTCTGGATTCACTATGCTGTGCATTATTCCGCCATCTCGTGGTTGGGTCGGATTCGTAGTCTTTTCTTTGTTTTTGTGTTTTTTTTTGTTTTTTTTTTGTTGTTGTTGGCCCAGGTGGGCGGCGACGCCCCACCATTTGGTGTCTTCGGTGACGTCGTCACGCTTCGGCGGAAGCTCCCACCTTTGGTAGCCATCTTCAGATTCTTTTTCCGCCGTGGGGTCTGGATCG
>CAWUFW010026059.1:0-37307 GCA_963921515.1 Calotriton arnoldi | reverse complement strand
GACACTGCTGACAAACTTAAAAGTTTCTCCCCGATGGTGCCGGGCCCCAAACGGCCCAGAGGAATGCCAAACGTGAAGGGGGGGAGGGGGGAGGAGGAGGCGCCACGCGACGCTCACTGCCCCAACCCTACCTGATATGGGGAGGCCTGACTAAGCTAGGGAGGAAGCCCCGTGACACTGACTGCCACAACAGATCCCTGCGGGCATGAGGTCTCCAAAGAAGTGCCTTATCGGAAGGGGGAGGAGGAGCAAACAGCCGCTGCCCCCCGCAACCTCAGGCCTGCGCGAGCCAGAGCCCGAGCTCCGGTGCCGACGCACACTCGGCTCATCCTATCCAAGAATCATGTCGGACTGCCCATAGCACAGCCTGGAACTCTTGAGCCGCAATTGTCCGGCGACGAGGCGCGTGGAACCTATGAGAATGTAAGGGAGGAGGGAGCACCACCATGCCGCCCACTATCACTCATGCTCTCCCCCATGAGCCACGTCAAAAAGCCGTGCCCGCACCCAGCCGCGGGCCCTGGCCCATGCTGACCCGCAACACCACACCTCGCCAGGCCAAAAGGGGGTCACCCAGAACAACCCGTGACAGCCATATCCCGAAGGGTAAAGACCTAAGGGGGGGCGACCATGCCCTCACACTCACCGTAACAACATACAAACAATACACTAATGCAAACGTCGCTCTCCCAACCCCCTGCCACGGGATGCCAGTGTCTCGCTTAGGCCACACATGAAACTCACCAGACCAGAACAGAAATTTGCACAGAAATCTACACTGTGGCACCTCCTCCAATCAGGCCGACAACCCCACAACGCGACGGCGGCCGTGAATCCACGGCAGTGCAACCAGCCCACAACCGCACCGAAAACACTGAGTCTATGCCTGTTCTCTTGCCCTGAATGCCCCCCCTTCTGAGATGGATCGCGGGTATGTAACACAGGGCTGTCCGAAAAGCTGCATAGCGTGAGACCTATGTGGACTTTGCGGCTCGAACCAACACAATTGGGGGCCCGTGCACCGACAGGGCTGCGGGCCACCCAACACGCTGCTTAACTGTTCCCCTGCTGCTAACATGCGGTGCTTAAAACCCCCTATCGCACCGCTAGGCTGGGTGCCGGATCCCGCAGACACGCCCCCTCCACCACACAAGGCGGCCTTGAACGAGGCCTGGAAAAGTGCTCCAGAACCATGTCCCAAACGCCGCCACAGCTCTACCTGGAACAGGGCTCCCCAACCAAAAAGTCAAACCCCAAGATGCATGGATGGGGAACGATTACGGTGTATGGGGAAGGGGCTATTAAAGCCCCCACAATCCCGCAGTAAAACACCGCCTCTACCATCTTACATTGGCCCAATATGGCCGCACGTACTCTCCACAGGAAAAGGACCAAGACGTGCCATGTCCACATTGCCATGCCTGTCTCTTTCCAGCACTACTCTCAAAAACCGAGCACGCGTGCAACCCGACGAGGCCTGGAACGCAACCACAGTGGAGAGGTGTGGTGCAGCGGCCAGGGCAGCTGACTTCGGAGCACAGGGTTCACGGTTCAATCCCCGGCGGCACCGGCGGCAGCTCAGCTCAGCACCATGTGACTCTGGGCAATAGCTCACTTAATTTCCACTACGGCCCCCAGCGCCTTGAGACCCGTAAGGGTGAGTAGCTGCGCTATATAAAAACTGACTTACTTACTTACTTTTACAGTGCATCTGGCATGCAGACTAGGCCTGGGCTGTAAATTCCGTTCTGCTCGCGGAATTTGGGTAATTTTGCGTTCCGCGGAGAACGCGGAATTGCCAAAAATTCCGCAATCCGCAGCTTCGTGGAATTTTTTGCTTGTTCACGCTTTCAAAGTGCGTGTACGCGAGATATTTCCCCCGAGCACGCAAACAGCGTTCGCGAACATGAAAAAAGCATCGCAAACGGGCGGAACAAGCAATTCCGTGTGTTCGCGGAACTTTTGCATGCTCGCAGAGATTTTTTACCGTTTCACGGACCTTTGCGTAGCGCGACTACGCAAATACCCACCCCTAATGCAGACCCAGCAACCTGTAACCAACCAATTCCTATTAATATTAGCACACAAGTACCCTAAAAGCCGCCCACGATGTTACACATACGTCAGTTGGTGACCTCGTCTTGGGCGCGAGTGTGATGCATTCTAGCATTTCACCACAAATCCTCTGCTAGCGTGATGCGGCACTGTCCAGACTCTGCAACAACGAAGACAACACCACGGGTGCCAGAACTCCCATCCCAGCTGGAGCGGCGAGCCCAGCCCCAATGGCCCCTAACCCAGACAAAGCCCGTCAAACGGTTTTTAAACCCTGCGCGCAGTACCGGGCAAAGGAGACCTCTTAGCCCGTGAGACACTTCCCGAGCCGCAACCCACGCCCAGGGACGCCACGCATGGACCCGTGGAGCTGTACCAACCACCCCCCCTGGCGATCCGCAGCCGCGGCGATGGCCGGGCGCAGGATGCCATGCCTACTTAATAAAATGGGGGGGGCGGAGTTCACCGACTCACCGCAATGTGGTACAGCTCCAGGGAGACCCGTCCAATCGGCGTCAGTGGTGAGGAACAAAGAGGCCGCTAGGTGGGCGGGGGAGGAACTTATACCTCTCCCCTTCCCCCACCTGGGCCGGAAATGACGAGCGGGACCCCAAAGGGGTCTCGCGACTCTGGGCTGTCCCGTGTGCCATCCTGTGGCACTAAAGGGGCCGCCCTCTTAGGAGGTCCTCTTCGTGGACGTCGGGCAGCCCACAGAGTTGTGTGTAAGCAAAAACTGTGACACAGTGCAAACGAAAACATAGAGGCAGAGATAGAGCTGAAGAAATATAGAAGAAAAAATAAATAAGGAAATAACATTTGAGTGAAGAAGAAAGAAAAGAAGAGAAAAGAAAAGGCAACGAGGGAAACAAAGAAGAAAGGAAAGGAGCCAGGAAAGAAAAAACGTTCGGAGAAAGGACAGGCGGAAAATAAATAAATTACACATTTCCTACCGAGGAAAAAGGAAGACGTACGGTTAAAAAATGGACATAGAAGGAAAAAGAGGGAATAAACACGGAACGAAAAATAAAGAAGAGATATATTGGGAAAAATGAGGTAGCTGACGAGATGAAAAACGTGCGCTGCTTCTTCTTGGCGGGATATCCAATTTAAAAGGGAGAAAGGCTGTTTCATGGCCTGACACCGGGAGTGCATTTCATGCCCTCGCCTCCCCTTTCCTATTGAATAATGGCTTACTCTGCCTCGGGCACAGTGGAATGTATCAAATAATCCCACAGCGACAGCTTCCTTTTTTTGTTCGCAAATACCACGAGACACTCTTTCTTTCTAACGAATATATTTGCCCGTGTCCCTTTCAGTCCCAGCCGGTGGCCAGAGCTGGTGACTTTGGAACTGGGGAACCAGGTTTGAGTCCCGGCATCGGCTCAACATCTTGTGATTCCGGGCAAATCATGTAATATTGCTGTGCCTGAAACAAATTATTAATCTAGCCTTGTGTAATGTAATCTGGTGCTCACGGAAAGTTCTCCAGTCGAGTTCACGCTGTACAAAACTGCTAAGAGAAAGGACCTATCCCAAGAATGGGCGCTTTAATGGTTGCGTCTAATAGAGCAGCTGCTAGTGATGAAAGACAGACTGTAGTACTGCAGGCCTCTGAAGGATGAACAGCTGCCAAGTGCGTCCTGGCGCTCAAGGCGAGTGCAGGGAAGCCTTGTGTTAACAACAAAAGGGTGTGTGTAGGGAATCCTCGTGTAAACACACGGGTGTAAGCTCCTACCTCATAGCTGATTTGGTTTACATTTACAACAGATACCCGCACCCCTCACAGCTTTGGAAGACACGATAAATAGTTGTCAATTACACCACCTGAACAACAATCACGGAAACAAAAGTAAACAGGGAATGCAGACAATATTTAATATAAAAACAGTGACGCGCCACAATAAAAGTACACATTTCATTGGGGACGTAAAAATGAGAAGCTTTCAAAAGAGATTGCTGTGTACCTCTTGTGTGGAAGACCCATGTGTGTACCATATACTTCTGTTTCGAGTCTCTCTTTTCCTGAATTGGTATAACCGGGAAAATAGATAAAAGGCATATGCACGCACTACAATCGGTAAAATATGATGTGGAATAAAATTGAATGTTTAGGGAGACGTGAGGGACAGATGTATCCGTAAGTCTGTTTACATTTGGTATAAGCATCTGATCCTCGCTACGGTTCCAAGGCTGGGCCAGAAAAGTTTGGAGAAACCCCTGGATTTCCAACACCATCCTTTCATGTCGCCTGAAAACGGCTCCTACGAAAACCTTTAACATAAACACTCGGGGGATGTCACCTCACTGCGAACGTCCCGTTCGACGGGCCACCTGGACTCTTCGATAAAGCGCGAACGTTTCCGGGAATCCTATTTCATATTTGCATTATCGCATTTATCATTTCTGCCGAGTGAAACAAATGTGGCCGAGGCAATGGCCCTCTAGATGAAGCGTTTGTCTTTTTCTGAACTGCATTAAATTCAAGGAATATCGGTCCCAGCGCAGCACACTCATCCAACCGCCTGAAATCTTATTTAAAACGGTTTTTTTTCTTAATGAAACAGAAATATAAAGTAAACACGCCACCTTGCATTTCGCTCTAAATATAATGCACGTGTGTAATGTACAGGGTTACAATTTGCTGTGTTAAAGGGGGCGGGAGGGGTGTGGGACGAGGAGGGGGCGGGAGACGGTGGGTGGTGGGAGAAGTTATATTCACACATCGATGCTTTTAACAATTTAAGTAGTCAACGCTACTAGCGAAGCAGCAGAGGTAATAGTCGTACAACGCCAAGAGCACGTCATCTGAAGAGACTGCCAAAACCCTGCCATGGGGGTGGAATCACTAAAACGCCAGCTCATTGGACGTGCACGCAGTGTCATGACCACCTCTTTGAGACTATGTTATGGACCAATGAGCCCTGAAGAAGCTCCATGAGAACGAAACATGTTGGCTTTCCTCATAGATGCTTAATCTGGCCACAATCAAATCCCTTTTAAATATGGAATGAACTAATAAAATTGGATGCGATTTGCATTATTGATCTTTTCTGATTTCTTCAAATGAGCATGAATGTTGAACACTGTTCAATACGAAGTGGTCCTCGATATGTTATATATTGATGTCAGATACGTACACAGAGTGCTGAGTAGTATTATTTAGTTTAGGATCAGGGACTGATTCCCTGACAGAGGGTGTGTGGTGGCTGTTCCCTCATACTCATGCACCCGCTTTCTCTTAAGTGTTCTCTTGTGATTTAATGACATTTGTGGACAGTGCTAGGTGTGGTTTTTCTTTGCCTTGCCCCTGCCATCTCTTGTAAATCTTTTACTAGCTAAGTAGAACTTTCATGCAACAAAAGTAAGTCTGCAGTTCTTCAACTGGATGCCCGTCCCATGCCAGCTCACTGTTAGCAGACTCGGAGAAGATCATTTTCATCAGCCCCCCCTTCCCCCCCACCAACCTGCAGGCCACAGCAGAGCTACAATTATTTAATGGAGCCATTGAAATTCCCTGCACTTCCCAGCACACTCTGCTTCAGCACATCACCTAAGTGGCTACACTTTTAAGGGCACGTATTGACCCTTAACAGTCCCCTTTGTTGTCAGGTGGAGGACCCCATCCAGGCTGGTGGTGGGGGGGGGGGTCAAGAGCTGTCAAACACAATTAACACTTCAAAACCAATAGTCATCATAAGCAAAATGAACAGCATGAGCTAGTCTGATTATTGGCTTCGAAAATAAACAGTTCTCAGGCCACGTTTATTACACATGGATCCAAACGTGATCAATATTTTCTTCATATTTACATAACTTGGCAAAACACATTGTGACATATTCTGTTTTCAACAGTAATCTAGTCATGGAATCCTTAACCAACACATCCTTACTGTCATGGTTGACCACCTAGCTGGCCCATACAGCATCATTTGATTGATTTTGGGGGCCTGTGATCCACCTGGACCCTTAGATATATCGTTTTGCAGGACAAACTCGCCCACTTCCTCATGCCATGGGATCCCCAGGCCAACTTGTAATCTGAGCCCCTATCCACCCATGCCAGAGGCAAACCAAAAGAGGGGTAACCCATCTGGCACCCTTTGGGATATGTGCCAGGGCAACCGGGACAAGCATCAACTTCCTGACATCACCAGTTCTATGCTATAGAGTATTCTGAAGTGCTAGGGATAATTGCTGTAGCGAGCACCCCTCCGCCCACCCTAAATGCCGCAGCATCACTGCCCTTGTTTGGGATAAGATTTAAAAGCAAATCAATCCAGCATTCACATTGCTTATGCCGTTGGCAAGGTGTCCAACTGCTTTGAGGTCAACCATGAGTCTAGCTCGCCACAGGCCTGGATGATTAACTGGCCTTCTGTACCCCCTTCACAAGGTGGTTTTCCTAAGTTGCTGAAAAAATTGAACCACAAAAGCCAGCAAAAACTCGAAAAGCAGCTAATTGCCCTGCGTGGATATGAGGTTACCATATTTGTTGAAATACACTTCGCCCCTGAGGCAGCCATGGGGAATTGTCTTCAGAAGGGTTGTGTTAACCAGTTTCTATTAATGGACAGCAGGTGCACTTTTCAGCAGTGTTGAGGGAGATGAGGGGCATCATGGCTCACTTGAGACTTCACCTATCATGAGGCATGGCCCCTCACACACTCATCTATATTACCTACTGGCAGTCGCCAGTAGGTAGTTATAGTTAGGACCTAGTTTCCATAGGAAAAGCGTTTTTTGTTTTCCCAATAACTTTGGCGCCGTTTGACGAATCTTGGCGAAATTTTCAAAATTAGTGGGGTGCTCTGGTCAGCTCATGTCTTGAAAGTTTCGGGGTGATTCGTCAAGCGGGGGCTGAGAAAAAAGGGGGGTCCCAAAACACATTTTTCCCATGTTAATTTCCATAGGAAACTTTAGACAAAGCAACAGCCCGAACTGCTGAACGGAATTACACCAAATTTGGCAAAAAGGTAGGTCTTGGTTCAGAAAGAGCCCTTTTTGTTAAATGGTGTAAATCCGTTCAGTAGTTGCTGAGAAATTAAAGAAAAGAAAACTTTTGGTATCTGGGCGGAGCCTAACCACACAAGCACAAGCTTGCCTCTGATTGGCTGCCAATACTTCAAATCAGGAAGTGTTGGCAGCCATCTTGTGCCTCGGACGAGGGAGAAATAAAAAGGTAAGACAAAGATATATATATATATATATATTCACTGAAAAAACATAGGTTTCAGGGACGTTATAGTTAGAAATTAGCATTTAAAAAACCTTAGAAATTCACTGAAAAAACCACAGGTTTCAGGGACGTTATAGTTAGTTGGACATTTCACTCATACAAAACCAGAGAAATTCGGCTGTTATAGTTAGTTCAGCTAACTATAACTTGTGCCCCC
Source organism: Calotriton arnoldi (assembly GCA_963921515.1). NCBI lineage: Eukaryota > Metazoa > Chordata > Amphibia > Caudata > Salamandridae > Calotriton > Calotriton arnoldi. Next base: position 29,859 of record CAWUFW010026059.1, on the reverse strand, counting down.
GCAATGCACTGCTGATGACGTCACATATTACATCATTCATGACATGGTCAGTGACATCACTGATGACATCACTGATGACATCACTGATGATATCACTGATGACATCATCCACATGATAATCTGATGCACCTCCTCATACCCTAATATAACCTTTGATACACCCACTCTAAAATACAGACTACCATTTTCGAAACCATAGACACACCAATACCAGTTAGTACATACCCACTCACTAATTGCTAGGTCTACACACACATCCACTCATTCACCCATACAGTCACTCATACATGCAGTCAACCATCAATACAGCATTATCATATGCACTCACATATCTATACAGACACTCACATACCACCACTCATCCATAGAGTTAGTCACACACCTAGTCAGTCATGCAAAGAATCAATCACACTCCCATTTACTCACCTATACAGTTATACACACACCACCTCAGTTATTCAACCATATACTAACACATACTTACACTCTTATACAATAACTAATACAAGCACACACTGATCCATACAGCCACTCTCACAATCACTCACTCTCACATATAGTCATTTATACACTCCAACACTCACATATACTGCCTTTCACATATGCAGTTACTCACACATGTACCACTGAGGCATCCATTCACTCACCAACACACCCATACACACACTCACCCACCCATACAGCCCTTCACAGATGTACTCTTGAACCCATACACCCAGTGAATCATCCACTCACACATCTATGCACAGAGTCACAGCCCCCACCCACCCACACAGACACTCAGGCACCCCTACAGATACTCAGACAACCAATTAATAACCCATATAGATCCTCATTTAACCACTCACCAACCCATGCCACCGCTTACACACCAACTGACAAACTAAACTGTGTGAATGTCTGTATCAGTCACTAACCCATGCATTCAGTAAGACACATTTAATCACTCACTTATACAGTCAGTCACGCACCTACTAAATCATCCATCCAGACACTTATACACCCACTCATTCTTCAATACACCTTGGCATATATATAAAACATATTTAAACTTTATAGAAACACACAGTCACTGGATGATGTCATCAGTGATGTAATTTGAGATGTCATCAGTGATGTCATCAGTGATGTCACTGACCATGTCATGAATGATGTAATATGTGAAGTCATCAGTAGTACATTGCGGGGGCGCGAGTTATAGTTAGCTGAACTGACTGTAACAGCCAAATTTCTCTGGTTTTGTACGAGTGAAATGTCCAACTAACTATAACGTCCCTGAAACCTGTGGTTTTTTCAGTGAAAAAAAAAAATTAAAAAAAAATAAATACATATATATATATATATATATATATATATATATATATATATATATATATATATATATATATATATATATATATATATATATCACTGAAAAACCATAGGTTTCAGGGACGTTATGGTTAGAAATTAGCATTTAAAAACCTTGGAAATTCACTGAAAAACCACAGGTTTCAGAGACGTTATAGTTAGTTGGACATTTCACTCATACAAAACCAGAGATATTGGGCTGTTATAGTTAGTAGAGCTAACTATAACTCGCACCCCCGCAATGCACTGCTGATGACGTCACATATTACATCACTCATGACATGGTCATTGACATCACTGATGACATCACTGATGACATCGCAAATGACATCACTGATGACATCATCCAGTGATGTTTTGTGTGTCTTTAAAGTTTAAATATGTTTTATATATATATGCCAAGGTGTATAGAAGAATGAGTGGGTGTATAAGTATCTGAATGAATGATTTAGCAGGTGCGTGACTGATTGTATAAGTGACTGATTAAGCGTATCTTACTGAACGCATGGGTTAGTGAGTAAACTGTGTAAATGTCTGTATCAGTCTGTCAGTTGGTGTATAAGCGGCTGCATGGGTTGGTGAGAAGCTACATGACTGTCTATATGGGTTATTGATTGGTTGTCTGAGTATCTGTATGGGTGCCTCAGTGTCTGTGTGAGTGGGTGGGGGGTGGGTGGGTGAATCTGTGCATAGATGTGTGAGTGACTGATTCACTGGGTGTATGCGTTCAAGAGTGCATCTGTGATGGACTGTATGGGTAGGTGAGTGTGTGTATGGGTGTGTTGGTGAGTGAATGGATGTCTCAGTGGTATATGCGTGAGTAACTACATATGTGAAAGGCAGTATATGTTAGTGTTGGAGTATATAAATGACTATATGTGCGAGTGAGTGATTGTGAGAGTGGATGTATGGATGAGTGTGTGCTTGTATCAGTGATTGTATAAGAGATTGTATGTGTTAGTATTTGTATAAATAAGTGAGGTGGTCTGTGTATAACTGTACAGGTGAGTAAATGGCTGTGATTGATTCTTTGCATGACTGAGTAGGTGTGTGAGTAAATCTATTGATGAGTGGCAGTGTCTCAGTGTATGTATAGGTGTATGAGTGCATATGATAGTGCTGTATTGATGAGTGACTCCATGTATGAGTTACTGTCTAGGCGAATGAGTGGATGTGTGTGTAGACCTAGGAATCAGTGAGTGTGTATGTACTAACTGGTATTGGTGTGTCTATGGTTTTGAAAATGGTAGTCTGCATTTTAGAGTGGGTGTATCAAAGGTTATATTAGGGTGTGAGGAGGTGCATCAGATTATCACGTGGATGATGTCATCAGTGATGTCATTTGAGATGTCATCAGTGATGTCATCAATGATGTCACTGACCATGTCATGAGTGATGTAATATGTGACGTCATCAGCAGTGCATTGCTGGGGGAGAGTTATAGTTAGCTCTACTAACTAAAACAGCTGAATTTCTCTGGTTTTGTATGAGTGAAATTTCCAACTAACTATAACGTCCCTGAAACCTGTGGTTTTTTCAGTGAATTTCTAAGGTTTTTTAAATGCTAATTTCTAACTATAATGTCCCTGAAACCTATGGTTTTTTCAGTGAATTTCAATGGTTTTTAAAATGCTAATTTCTAACTTTAATATTCATTAAACCTATGTTTTTTCTAATCTGTTTCAACGTTTTTTTAGAGATATTTTGTAATTATATCGCTAAAAATACTTTTTAAATTTTTTTTTAAATTTGTTATTAAAATTATATAATATTTTGTGTTTTGTTAAATTTAAATAAATATATATATTTTTTTACAAAAAAGTGGAGTCGCTGCACTCCATCGTGTACCTTTTTTGAGCTGGTTTAAATATTTTTTGGGTGTTTTTCTACTTGAAGAAAAATGGCTTCTTTGACTCCTGATGTGGATGTTGCTACTGAAGAAGAGGAATTGGACCCGCCTTTAAAAAAAAAAAGAAGGAATCCATTGTGTGGAAAATTTTCACCATTCCCGATGGGGAAAAAAAGGTGAATGCACGCAAGGTCAGCTGCACTCTTTGTCCTAGAGTACTGTCGAGGGGAAGTGACAGAAAGTATTCGTGCGGAACCTCTAGCATGCTGAAACATCTGCAGACAATTCACCCTCGACCTCTGGCATGTGAACAACTGCGACGTGCCCAACAAGAGATGCAACAGAATGACCAGGGAGCTGGTCCAAGTACTTCAGGAGCCTCAAGCTCCTCATCTCGAGGTCCAGACATTCGTCCTGAATTTGGAAATCTACAGCAACACTGCATCAAGAGCAAGAGTGTCATTTGTTGCGGGGAGCAATCTGTGGATGCTGTGGTTCGTGCAGCAAGGAATCACCACTGTTAATTTTTTTTTTTTATGGTTGCAATGACTGTTTAATTGCAAAAGTTAAAACTTAGTTCTGTTGCTTTTCCCGTTTTTAAGAAAAATACCAAAAAAATATACAAAATGGTTTAAAAAGCACAAAAAAACAATAAAAGCAAAAAAAGAAGAAACAAAGAGTTCTTTTCATAACTACCTTACCTGGTTAAAAAAAGAGAAATATCTGTATGCTAATGCATGGGTGGTTGAATGAGTATATTTGTAGAGGTTTAGGAGTGAATGAGAAGTGTGGAAGTGGTTAGAGGACTGCATGAGTAGTGCATAGAGGATTGCAGCAGTGCATGTTTTTGTGACTGGGTCTTTGCATGAGTACATGGGTACAGAGTAGATGATTAAAGTACTGCAAGGAGACTGCGTGGTGAATTTATAAGTGTTTGGGTATTGGCGGAGTGTTTGGATTAGTACATGGTAGTGGCTGGGTGACTGGAGGAGTGCATGGGAAGTGAGAGGGTGTTTGCTGGACTGTATGGGTACTACCAGGGGAATTGAAGGAGCGAATGAGAAGTGTGTAAGTGGTTAGAGGACTGCATGAGTATTGCATAGGGGATTGCAGCAGTGCATGTGTTTGTGACTGGGTCATTGCATGAGCACATGGGTACTGAGTGGATGATTAGAGTACCGCAAGAAGAGTGCATGGAGAATTTATAAGTGCTTAGGTATTGGCAGAGTGTTTAGATTAGTACAAAGTAGTGGCTGGGTGACTGGAGGAGTGCACGGGGATTGACAGAGTGATTGCTGAACTGTATGGGTACTACCAGGGGAATTGAAGAAGCGAATGAGAAGTGTGTAAGTGGTTAGAGGACTGCATGAGTAGTGCATAGGGGATTGCAGCAGTGCATGTGTTGTGACTGGGTCTTTGCATGAGTACATGGGTACTGAGTGGATGATTAGAGTACTGCAAGGAGACTGCGTAGTAAATTTATAAGTGCTTCGGTATTGGCGGAGTGTTTGTATTAGTACATGGTAGTGGATGGGTGACTGGAGGAGTGCATGGGAAGTGAGAGGGTGATTGCTGGACTGTATGGGTACTACTTGGGGAATTGAAGGAGTGAATGAGAAGTGTGTAAGTGGTTAGAGGACTGCATGAGTAGTGCATTGGGGATTGCAGCAGTGCATGTGTTTGTGCCTGAGTCATTGCATGAGTACATGGGTACTGAGTAGATGATTAGAGTACCACAAGGAGAGTGCGTAGTGAATTTATAAGGGCTTGGGTATTGGCGGAGTGTTTGGATTAGTACATGGTAGTGGCTGGGTGACTGGAGGAGTGCATGGGGAGTGACAGAGTGATTGCTGGACTGTATGGCTACTACCAGGGGAATTGAAGGAGCGAATGAGAAGTGTGTAAGTGGTTAGAGGACTGCATGAGTAGTGCATAGGGGATTGCAGCAGTGCATGTGTTGTGACTGGGTCTTTGCATGAGTACATGGGTACTGAGTGGATGATTAGAGTACCGCAAGGAGAGTGCATGGTGAATTTATAAGTGCTTGGGTATTAGCGGAGTGATTAGATAAGGACATGGTGCACACAGAGTGACAGTGTGATTGCTGGACTGCATGGGTACTACCTGGGTAATTGGAGGAGTGAATCAGTAGTGTGTAGGTGGTTAGAGGACTGCATGGATAGTGGACATGTGATTGTAGCATTGCATGTGTTAGTGCCTGGGTCATGGCATGAGTACATGGATAGTGACTGGATACTTAGAGTGCTGCAAGGAGAGTGCATGGTGAATTTATAAGTGCTTGGGATTTGGCAGAGTGATTGGATAAGGACATGAAACTGACTGCGTAATTGGAGGAGTGCATAGGTAGTAACAGGGACATTACTAAACTGTATAGGTAGCACTCAAATGATTGTAGAAGTGCATATAGTAGTGCCTGGGTAATTGCATGAGTACATGGGTACTGACTGGATGATTAGAGTACTGCAAGGAGAGTCCATGGTGAATTTATAAGTACTTGGGTTTTGGCGGAATAATTAGATAAGGACATGGTAATATCTGGGTGATTCGAGGAATGCAGAGGGACTGACAGTGTGATTGCTGGTCTGCATTGGTACTACCTGGGTAATTGGAGGAGTGAATCAGTAGTGTGTAGGTGGTTAGAGGACTGCATGGCTAGTGCACATGTGATTGTAGCACTGCATGTGTTAGTGCCTGGGACATGGCATGAGTACATGGATAGTGACTGGATACTTAGAGTGCTGCAAGGTGAGTGCATGGTGAATTTATAAGTGCTTGGTTTTTGGAGGAGTGATTGGATTAGTACATGGTACTGGCTGGGTGATTGGAGGAGTGCACAGGGACTGACAATGTGATTGCTGGACTGCATGATTACTACCTCAGTAATTGGAGAAGTGAATCAGTATTCTGTAGGTGGTTAGAGGAGTGCATGGATAGTGCACATGTGATTGTAGCATTGCATGTGTTAGTGCCTGGGTCATGGCATGAGTACATGGATAGTGACTGGATACTTAGAGTGCTGCAAGGTGAGTGCATGGTGAATTTATAAGTGCTTGGGTTTTGGCAAAGTGATTGGATAAGGACATGGGACTGACTGGGTAATTGGAGGAGTGCATAGGTCGTAAAAGGGAGATTACTAAACTGTATAGGTAGCACTCAAAGGATTGTAGAAATGCATGTGTTAGTGCCTGAGTCATTGCACAAGTACATGGATAGTGACTGGATACTTAGAGTGCTGCAAGGAGAGTGCATGGTGAATTTATAAGTGCATGGGTTTTGGCAGAGTGATTGGATAAGGACATGGCACTGGCTGGGTAATAGGAGGAGTGCATAGGTAGTAACAGGTAGGCTACTGAACTATATAGGTAGCACTCAAAGGACTGTAGAAGAGCATGAGTTAGTGCCTGGGTAATTGCATGAGTACATGGGTACTGACTGGATGATTAGAGTACTGCAAGGAGAGTCCATGGTGAATTTATAAGTGCTTGGGTTTTGGCAGAGTGATTGGATAAGGACAGGGGACTGGCTGGGAAATTGGAGGAGTGCATAGGTAGTAACAGGGATATTACTAAACTGTATAGGTAGCACTCACAAGATTGTAGAAATGCAAGTGTTAGTGCCTGGGTCATTGCATGAGTACATGGATAGTGGCTGGATGATTAGAGTGCTGCAAGGAGAGTGCATGGTGAATTTATAAGTGCTTGGGTTTTGGTGGAATGATTAGATAAGGACACGGAACTGTCTGGATGATTGGAGGAGTGCACGGAGAGTGACAGTGTGATTGCTGGACTGCATGGGTACTACCTGGGTAATTGAAGGAGTGAATCAGTAGTGTGTAGGTGGTTACAGGACTGCATAGATAGTGCACATGTGATTGTATCACTGCATGTGTTAGTGCCTGGGTAATTGCATCAGTACATGGGTACTGACTGGATGATTAGAGTACTGCAAGGAGACTGCATGGTGAATGTATAAGTGCTTGGGTTTTGGCGGAATGATTATATAAGGACATGGAACTGTTTGGATGATTGGAGGAGTGCACGGATAGTGACAGTGTGATTGCTGGACTGCATGGGTACTACCTGGGTAATTGAAGGAATGAATCAGTAGTGTGTAGGTGGTTACAGGACTGCATGGATAGTGCACTTGTGATTGTAGCACTGCATGTGTTAGTGCCTGGGTAATTGCATGAGTACATGGGTACTGACTGGATGATTAGAGTACTGCAAGGAGAGTGCATGGTGAATTTATAAGTGCTTGGGTTTTGGCGGAATAATTAGATAAGGACATGGGACTGTCTGGGTCATTGGAGGAATGCAGAGGGACTGACAGTTTGATTGCTGGACTGCATGGGTACTACCTGGGTAATTGGAGGAGTGAATCAGTAGTGTGTAGGTGGTTACAGGACTGCATGGATAGTGCACATGTGATTGTAGCACTGCATGTGTTTGTGCCTGAGTCATTGCATGAGTACATGGATAGTGACTGGACACTTAGAGTACTGCAAGGTGAGTGCATGTTGAATTTATAAGTGCTTGTGTTTTGGCGCAGTGAATAGATAAGGACATGAGACTGACTGGGTGATTGGAGGAGTGCATAGGTAGTAACAGGGAGAATACTGAACTGTATATGTAGTGCTCAAGGGATTGTAGAAGTGCATGAGTTAGTGCCTGGGTCATTGCATAAGTACACTAAGCATACGTGCAACTGTATAAATAGAATCTGAACGCATAGATAACTCATTACATACTATCTAGTTAAGTAGATAAGTGCAACATGCCACAAAGGGTAATATATGGTGGTTTATTTTTGAGTTACATCTTGATCATTCAATCTACAAATATGCGACATCTTTAAACTATACCTCTCAACAGACTTAAGAAAGAAGAGCAATTAACAACACATTTAATGATCATTTTTAAAACCACATATATCTTCAGCTTTGTATCTAAAATGATGTGGCATCATTCAACTATTTACAATAGAAAAGGAGGGACTATGGGCTATATTTATCCAGGTCCAGCATGCATGCCCATGTGTGAGACAAAAACAGAATGGTATGCAGTTCCTATTATATAGGAACTGCATACCATTCTGTTTTTGTTTTGCATCATTCAACTATACCTTTGCTTAGACTACAAAAACAAACCTAATTAACAGCACCGTATTTCACCATTCTATCTTTAAATATATGCCATCATTTAACTTTACCTTCTGTACAAACTAATAACAGAAACCTAATTAATAACACCTTATATGATCATCTTTCAAACACAACAGTTGTGCTGCATCTTTACCAAATTATCTATAATTATGCAGTATCATTAAACTATATCTTTGTAGAGAGATGAAAAAATGATGCCAAATAAACTACACCTTATATGATCATCTTTCAAAATACACTTTTGTACTGCATCTTCAAAAAACTATCTATAAATATGAAGCATCATTCAGCTATACCTTTGAACAGACTTTAAAAAATATATATTATTGTACAGACTGTTTTTTAAAGAAACTTCAAGTACAATGAAACTAATTCCAATACATCTCTACATTTAATAATATATTTCAAACAACACAGTTTTAGAATAATGTCAAATCTTTTTAAATAAACATCAAAAATATATAACTCACCTTGCAAATAAATCTGTGGAATGAAAAATCTCACACATTCAGACAGGATTTTCTTTTACACACAGTCAATATAAATCACCAGACTCAGCAAGGTAAAACCAGTAATGGCAAGGTTTCCCTCTCTTTTTCCATACAAATACACATAAGCAACAAATGACATTGCTTCGCAGAGTTTTTTAAATTGTAAAACACAATTCCATTGGTCACAGATAATAACCCTTATCAACTGACTTCTTCACCCCTTCTGCCTAATGTCAGTTTCCATAGTAACAGGTCATGCAACATTCAACTTAACTCACAGGTTACAAGTTCACCACACAATGTTGCAAATGAGAACAGCAGGTGTGGTTGTCGTTGCAAAACATGACCTTATCCTTTCTGCTGTACCTTTCAAACATTTTTTACTAACCAATAAGAAACTTGCTTTTTAAACAAACTAAAATGCACCCTATTTTTGAATGTACAATGTTCTTAAACAGCCAATCAAATCTCTACTTTCTTAAAAACAGCATCTTCTCCACCATTTTAGATATCTCTCATTCTACCAACTGACTACCTCAGCTACAGACATCTTTTCATTACCTACAGTCATCACTTCAAGATGCTTTCAGTGTGGCTTGGTGGGCACAGCTATGTTTTCTGGTGCAAAAGGTATGCTGAACGCAGAGGTATTGACAAAGACCTAGCTTTGCAAAATGTAGACATTAAATGAATTGGACAGAGAGGATTAAAGTGGCACCAATTGATGCCTGTGGTTAAAACCTTTTTGCATCTCCAACCCCTGACCTCATGATTGTGCACAGTGGTGGCAATGACCTAGGCACATTGACTGGGGTAGGTCTGGAAATGCTAATGAAGGACACCTTTGCAGAATTGATGTTGCTTTTCCCCCAAACTGCCTTTGTATACTCTAACATATGCCAAAGACAGAAATGGAAGTGGCCTAATCAATTTTGTCCTCAGATTGAGAAAGCTAGAAAAAATGTCAATAAAGCTGTTTCTGCTTACCTCAGAGACCATAGAATGGGCTCCATATATAACAACAATATACGTTTCCATATGGAGGGCATCTACAGGAGTGACGGAGTACACTTCACTGATGAAGGGAGCAGAGTGTTTCTCAATAATCTGAAGCTCTGCATCCGCACTTACATGTAGCTGCAAGAAACTCATAATAAACACAAGGGCTCTTTTTAGAGCCACCCAATAACCCAACATATAACCTAGGTTTATATAAATAAAAATCTTAATTATTTTTGCTTGGAGTCGCGCACCCAGTGCGACTACAGGAGCCGCACACCCATCGCTTTCACACCAGGCGGCAGCGCTGAGCACCGCGCACCCATCGCGTTCACACTAGGGGCCCGCGCTGAGCGCCACGCACCCATCGCGTTCACAGTAGGGCCGCGCTGAGCGGCGCGCACCATCGCGTTCACATTAGGGGCGTCACGCTAGGGTCGCGACTCCAATTTTCTTTTTAAAAAAACATCTACTTACATTAATTTACGTTCACCCCGGGGACCCCATCCCCCGGGGCATGCCCAAATATACATTTTTTTTTTAAACGGAGGAGGGGGGACTACCACCCCCCTCCCGGGCCATTTTGGGCCCTGGGGACACCATCCCCCGGGACCTGGACACATGGTTAGGGACCGTGGGGGGAGCCCCAATGCCCCCACGGTGCCGCCGGCTCCCCGTCTCCTGCGGGAGCCGGCATTGCTTTTCCACACGGGGAACTGCTAACATGCAGCTCCCTGTGAGGAAAAGCAATCTGCTTTGGATTTTGGAAGCGAGAGCAGGAAGCCTGATCTCGCTTCCAAAATCCAAAGAAGTGTTTGCTATGACAGGGCGGGAGCCGCACGGCTCCAGCCCTGTCATAGCAAACAGCAGTATCCCGGGGGTGGGCACCCCAGGACACTGCAAGAGCTGGCCCTGGGGGGTGGTGGTCCCTAGGGCCATGGAGGGCTCCTGAAGGGGGGCTGCGTGGCCCCCCTCCCTACTAGTGCACAGCCCCGGGGAGGTGGTGGTCCCCGGGGCTCGGGGGTCCATAACGGACCCCCTAATTTGCATTTTTAATGCCCCGGGGAGGTGGTGGTCCCCGGGGCATGTGGGGGGGCTCGAAGCCCCCCCCCCCCCCCCACACAGGTTTAATTTTTTTTTTTTAAAGTCCCGGGGGGTGTCAGTCCCCGGGGCAGCGGTGGGGCCGTGTGCCCGCCGCACATATTTAAGAAAAGCCCCCAAATATTAATTAAGAAGAAGCCCCGGGGAGGTGGCATTCCCCGGGGCTGTGGGAGGGCTGCGTGCCCTTCCGTATATACTTTACATAGCCGCAGGGAGGTGGCAGTCAATAGGACAATGCCCCCGGGACCTGGCCCACCCGGGGATATCAGTTAAATCAAGCGCGGAAGCCCGCGCTTCATTTAAAAAAAAAATAATTTTGGCGGGATTCGCAACCCCATCGTGCATTCTCCAGAAATTATAAAAAAAAAAAAATCTTTTTTTGGCCCTTGTGGTCCTTGTGGGACCCCCTGAACAGGCCTAAGGGGTCAGAGTGTTTCTACCCTGCCCCCTTTTCTTGTTTTTAAACATTTATTTTACTGTTTTCTCGTGACTTGGTTCTACCGAGTCACAAAATGGCTGCCAACAGTTCCCAGTTTGGAGTGTTGGAAGCCAATTAGAGTGAAGCTCGTGCCCGGGAGGCTTCGCGAATCCACCGCGTCCCTAGATATCGAAACATTTTCTTTTTCGAATTTCTCAGAAACTACTGAACGGTTTTACACCATTTAACAAAAAGGACTCTTTCTGAACCAAGGGCTACCTTTTTGCCAAATTTGGTGTAATTCCGTTCAGCAGTTCGGGCTGTAGCCGTGTCTAAAGTTTCCTATGGAAAATAACATGGGGAAAACGCGTTTTGGGACCCCCCTTTTTTCTCGGCCCCTGCTTGACGAATCACCCCGAAACTTTCAAGATATGAGCTGACCGGAGCGCCCCACTAGTTTTGAGAATTTCGCAAAGATTCGTCAACCGGCGCCAAAGTTATTGGGAAAATAAAAAACGCTTTTCCTATGGAAACTAGGTCCTAACTATAACTACCTACTATGCACAAAACCCTTTGCTCCAACAGGAAAAAGGCACGTACACGAAGCTTGTAAGATTGCGGCTTCTTTTTAATGAAAAGGGTCCCTCGCGACCATGCAGATGAGAGAGAAACGTTTCGGCTGTGCAACAGCCTTTATATATATATATACAGTTACGGTTACTGTTACAGTTACTGGGACATTATAGTTAGGGTCAGATTTCACTCGTACAAAACCAGAGAAATTCAGCAGTTATAGTTAGCTGAGCTACCCCAGGAACAATCACATTGCCAAAACACACAGGATCACTGGGGACATTTCCTCGTGCTCCATTATGCAGCTGTAGTGTAGACTACGTACTGGACATTTACCGAAGGAAGTAGCACTTAGTAATAAACTAGTAGAAAGTACTCAACCCTGGTGGATATTTCATGCAATACTGTGAAGTCTTGTTGGATTAAGTCACAGGTGTTGTTCCTTTGTGGCCAGGTCACTCACACAGCTACTGACACACCCACACATGCACTTAGACACCCATTCACATACTCAGATACTCACACACCTCTTACGGACCCACTCAGGCACTTATACACCCACTGACAGATACACTTGGACATTCACACTCCCACTCACACAGCCACTCACATTCCCACTCACAGAGGAACTCAAACACTCTCACACATACTCATAGACCCACTCAGACACTCATGCACCTACTCACAGACACACTCAGACACTCTCACACCCACTCATAATCCCACTCAGGCACTCATGAACCCACTCAAATAACCACTCAGACACTCTCACAGCCACTCACATACCCATTCAGATACTCATGTAACCACTCATAGACCCACTGAGAGACTAATTTACCCATTCACAGACCCACTCATGTACTCACTCACAGACTGAGACATATACTCATGGAAGCACTCACAGACCAACTCAGACACCCACTCAGAGAGTCATGCACACCCAACCACAGATTCACTCAGACACTCACAAACCCAGTGAGATACTTACGCAGCCACCCCAGGCCCTCTCACACATTCACACACCCACTGACAAACCCACTCAGACACTCTCACACCGACTCACAGACCTACTGATATACTTGTGCACCCACTCACACATTCAAAGGTTGCAGGTTACGGTTAAGAAATACAATGTAAAAAACCTTAGCAATTCACTTAAAAAATCAAAGGTTTCAATGACATTATAGTTAGGAAATAAAATTAAAACAATGTAGAAATTCGCAAACAATGGTTACAGGGACGTTATAGTAAGTTCAGAAGGTCCCTCAAGAGCAGTGGGCAGCTATCTTGTGGCTCTCCTTTGCTGACAGAGGTAAAGATAAGCTCCTCACTGTTAGGGAAGAGGATGCTGATAATTATTCAGTCCTGAAGAGTGCTCTCATTGAAGGGTTTGGCTTAACCACTGAACAGTACAGGATTAAGTTCAGAGACACCCAGAAGACACAGACTCAGGACTGGGTAGACTTTGTTGATTGTGCCTTTAAGGCTCTGGAAGGCAGGTTACTTGGAAGCAAGGTGAATGATTTTAAAGGATTGTACAACTTGATTATGAGGGAGCAGATCCTTAATAATTGCCAAAACCAGTTGTTGCATCAGCACCTGGTTGACTCTGATCTGACTTCTCCCCAAGAATTGGAAAAGAAGGCAGAAAAGTGGGTCAGAACCAGGGTGAAGCAGAAAACTCAGACCAATGGTGGTGACCAGAAGAAAACCAGACTCTAAGAACTCAGATAAGGGTGGGGACAAAAATAAAGATCAAAAGTCTTCATTAGGGCCCCAAAAACCTGCATCTGGGGGGGGAGTCACAATCCAACAAGGGAAAAGGCAAAAGGAAACCTTGGTGTCATATCTGTAAAGAGAAGGCCCATTGGACAAAAGATGCCAATTGTCCAAGGGCCAAGGATTCTACTCCTACCACCACTGCCCCTAAGGCAACTGCTCCCCCTAGCACAGTTTCAAGTGGTGGTACACAGAACAAGGGCATAGTGGGGTTAACCTTGGGCTCTGAGATGGGTTCTGGCCTAGTCAGAACTCCAGCTCAGGCTGTTCTAGTCTATGATGGAGACATGGATATTGCCTCCCTATTTTTTAGTCCCAGTAACCTGGGCAAATACAGACAACATCCTTTAATAAATGGTAAGGAGGCCATGGCATTCAGGGACACAGGTGCCAGTGTCACAATGGTGACAAAAGATCTTGTGGACCCTGACCAGATAATACTTTGTGAGATGTACCAAGTGACCAATGCTAGCAATGTCAGGACAGACCATTCCTTGGCAGTTGTTAATTTCACCTGGGGAGGGCTAACTGGCCCTAAGAAGGTTGTGGTAAATTCAGACCTCCCTGTGGAATGCTTGTTGGGCAATGATTTGGAGACTTCAGCCTGGGCTGAAGTGGAACTCAGGACTCATGCAGCAATGTTGGGCATCACTGCAGATGTGTTTGCTGTGACCAGGTCACAGGCCAAACAGAGAGCCACTGAACAGGCCCTGGATCCTGAAAAGATGGACCAGGTGCCTTCCAAGAAGAAGGAGCAGGAGGGGTAAGGCTGAGTCTTCCCCCCAGGCTCAGAGTGACGGTCAGTCTTTTGAGGAAGATGACTCCAGTCCTATAGAAGGAACTGTCTCAGATGAACTTGAACCTGATCAGGTTGAGTTTTTGGGGACGGAGGGACCTTCTAGGGCAGATCTGAGCAGGCTCAAGCCTTATGTTGACAGGGCAGACATGGGCTTGCTCATGGCTACTGATGAAGGACAGGAGGAAGAGAGTGACCCACTCCCTGACCTCCTCTCACAGAACCCTGATGATGGCTCAGTAGATGGTGTAGCTTTGGCAAGCAGCCTCACTGAACAGCAACAGTCTGATTGCAGGAAGGTCCTCAATCAGTTTAGGCACATGTTCTCACTGACTCCAAGTCAGACCACCTGGTGTACCCATGAAGTGGACACAGGTGAGAACCTACCTGTGAAGAACAACATTTACAGGCAACCTGACCATGTCAGGGACTGCATCAGGACTGAGGTCCAGAAGATGTTGGAATTGGGAGTCATTGAGCCCTCCACTAGTCCTTGGGCTAGTCCAGTGGTCTTGGTACCAAAACTTCACACCAAAGATGGTAAGAGAGAGATGAGGTTTTATGTTGACTACAGAGGACTCAATGCAGTCACTAGGACTGATGCTCATCCTATTCCAAGGGCAGATGAATTCATAGATACTTTGGCCTCAGCCAAGTTTCTGAGTACTTTTGACCTTACAGCTGGCTACTGGCAAATCAGAGTAGCTGAGGATGCCAAGCCAAAAACAGCATTTTCAACCCCTAGTGGGCATTACCAATTTGTGGTGATGCCTTTTGGCTTGAAGAATGCACCTGCCACATTTCAAAGGTTGGTGAACAAAGTTCTCACAGGCCTGGAAGACTATAGTGCAGCTTATCTAGATGATATTGCTGTCTTTAATTCCACCTGGGAGGATCACCTGGTCCACCTGAGAAATGTTTTGGAGGCCTTGCAAAAGGCAGGCCTCACTATCAAGGCTATTAAGTGCCAGATAGGGCAGAGTCAGGTTGTGTACCTGGGCCACCTTGTGGGTGGAGGCCAGGTTCAATCATTGCAGAGCAAAATCCAGACCATCATGGAATGGGTTGCTCCAACTACCCAGACTCAGAGCTTCCTTGGGCCTGACTGGGAAGATTTGTAAAGGACTATGGGTCCATAGTGACTCCCTTAAATGATCTTACATCAAAGAGAATGCCCGAGAAAGTTCAGTGGACAGTTAGCTGTCAAAAGGCATTTGATGACCTCAAGCAGGCCATGTGCACTGCTCCCATTCTGCAAAGTCCTGACTATTCCAAACAATTCATTGTTCAAACCGATGCATCTGAGTTGGGGGTAGGGGCTGTGTTATCACAATTGAATGCAGAGGGTCAGGATCAGCCAGTAGCTTTTTTTAGCAGAAGGCTGACCCCCAGAGAGAAACGTTGGTCAGCTATTGAGAGGGAAGCCTTTGCTGTGGTTTGGGCTCTGAAGAAGTTGAGGCAATACTTGTTTGGAACTCACTTCATTGTTCAGACTGACCACAAGTCTCTCTTGTGGCTAAAACAGATGAAGGGTGAAAACCCCAAACTTTTGAGGTGGTCCATTTCCCTACAGGGGATGGACTATACAGTGGAACATAGACCTGGGAGTAACCGTGCCAATGCAGATAGACTCTCCAGATATTTCCACTTAGAACATGAAGACTCAAATGGGCAAGGTTAGTCTCATCTCCTTTCATTTGGGGGGGTTGTGTAGGAAAGTCGGATCTGCTTCTTATGGTTACCCCCACTTTTTGCTTTTTGCACCCACTGTTTTGACTAGTCTGGCTGGGATCCTGCTATCCAGGACCCCAGCCTATCTGCTTTCTCCCTTAAAATTGATATGTATGTACTTTGGTACAACTCCAGATTGGATACTGGGGTACCCTTATCAGTCCCTAGTATATGGTACACAGGTACCCAGGGCATAGGTACCCCAGAGGCCTCCCATGGGCTGAAGCATGTATAATGCCACCCATGAGAGGCCATGCAAAATGGAACCTCAGGTTTGCTACTGCAGCCTGTGTAAGCTGGTGATTGCACCACTTACATTAGATATAGGTTCACTATATCTATATATATATCACTACACTTAAAACTTATAAGTCACCCTATAGCAGGCCTTATCAATCCTGAAGGCAGGGTGCTGGGTTTTACGTGAGAGGTACTCCTGCATGAGCAGGGCCCCTCTGCAGTCTTCGGAAACCATTATCCCGGGTTGTACGTGATACTACCAGGCATATAGGTAGAGGTGCATTATAACCTTGCGGTAAATGCTATCTCGAAAATGACGAAGTATGTCGTGTTTGGTGTCAAACACCTTGGAATCATACCTCCACACCAGTAACTGGTGTGGGAGGTATGATTCCTCCCCTCAGAACCGAGGTTCTAGGGGTACCTAAGTCTACAGGCACCAACTTTCTTGAGCCTTACAGCACAGAATGGATGCGGCCAGCCACAGACACGAGTCTGCCCTCCTGCTGCTGAGCAAAGCTCGAGCAGGGGAAGGCAGCACAATAGGCATCCTGTTACAGGGAGGTGTGACCACCTCCAAGACAGGATTTAGTGTATTGGGGCTGGGTGGGGGCACTGTTACAGTGCCAGAAAGTCTGCATGAGGGGCACACTTGGTGTCCCTGTGCATAGTCCAGTTCAAACCAGTTCTAGGAGCCATTTTCTCCTGCTCTGGCGCAAAATTGGACAAAGGACATGGGTGTAGCCACCCCTCTGTCCGGACCCTCCCCTAGGAGGGTCCCTAGAATCTGTCCAACCCTTTCCTGTGGGTATAAAATGGGTTACCTGGCTACAGGACATTAGATTTTTTTACGTGGACAAGATTCTGCAAGAAGATACCACTATACTTCGACCGTCTGGACACGCTGGACTTCGCTGGACTTCCCTAGGGCTCGACTTCGTCTTCCCTTGCCGTCCCCAGTCTCGCCACTGTCTGTGATCCATACAGGCTCTGTTCAGGACCCTGTGGACCTCCAAGGCAACAGAAGAATCTCCCTTGGAGTGAAGGAGTTCTCCCCTGCAAATGCAGGCACCGTAACGCATCTGACCGGTTTGTCGATCCTGAGCTCCTGCGGACTCCAAAGGCTCCAGCAACACAAGAGGAGGGTTTCTGAAGGTCTCCAAGGTTGAGCTGCCCTCTCACTGAGTTTGAGGTGGATATCCCTCGTGGGGACTGTATACCCATACTCCTATGCACCACATGTATTTGTAGCTGCACATGCTTGTTGTCATGCAACAATTCCGTACATTTGTAGCCCTCACCCCAGCGCATCTTTTCTGAGAAGGACTCTGGCATCCTCGCACTCTGTGCCCTGCTAGCTGGTATCCTGTGAAACCGCCTGAGGTCCCCTCACGACTCCTGTGCCTTCAGCCTGTGGGTCCACTTGAGGGTCAACTTTGCTTTATTTGGGCTCTCCTGGTTGCTCCAGGCCTGCCCTGACTCCCTTTGCTGTGGTGAGCCTCCTGCTCCTTGCTGGACCAGATCGACACCGAATTTGACCATCTCCATTGTTGCCGCTGCCAAGGCTTGATTGGTGCTCCAGCTGGACACCGACCCCTCAGCACTCGACATCCTTCGTGGGACAGCTCGCCTCCGGCTCCTGGTCATCCTAGACATCTCCGGGGTCCTCACAGCTGAAGAGTCAAGATCACCATCAACACACCTGAAGCACCCGACATCAGTGGGCATTCGTCTACCGAGCCCCTGGTCACTCCAAAGTGACCCAGACTCTGACCCCTCTGCTTTCAGGTTCTTCTCATCTAGAATCCACATTTGGATTCCACCGGACACTTTTCCTTCTTCCAGCAGCAGCAATTCTTTGTCGACATCCATAGAGGGTTTCCGACGCCACATCGCACCTATGCACCCAGCTCCTCTGGGATAGGTAACTCTGGCACAAAGGTATCCACAGGTGGGGTGGCCCTCCAAACCCTTAAGTTCCAAGGGTTGTCTTCGTAATCTGCTGGGAAGGGTCTTTAATCTCTGATTTTCCAAATGCGACTTTCCCATTGAATTGTACGGAGCACACGGTCGTGTTCCCACACTGCACCCGTCCTCCGTGGGGTCCCTACTCACTCACCTTGGGTGTTTCCTTGGGGTCCCAGCGATTCTACACCTTCTAGACTAGGTCTAGTCCTGAGTCAAGGTACTTATACCACTTATTTAGTATATGGTTTGGTCTCCCCCGGGAGCCCACTGTGTATTGTGCTACTTATGTTTGATTCTTTGCAACTGTGTTATTTGATTTGTGTTCTATTCTCTTGTAGAGGATACTAGAGAGTGTTATAGATAATAAATACATATTTTTATAACTGCTGTGTGGTTTCCCTTTCATTTAACCAATACTATATGGTTGCATTCAGGTAAAACAAGGTGCTTAACATTCCTTCAAGACTTAGCCTGAAGGCTGTTCTCCATAGCTACCACTAGGATAGCTTTCAATAAAGGTTATCTTTGACCTAATCACCATAAGGGTTGTTTGGACTGGTACAGGGTGCCCACTTTAATTAGTGGACCGCATATACGAGGCCAACTTCTCACAATCTTAATTTTAAATGTTACTGTATTTGTGCTGCCTAGTTTGAGAGCAAGTTTGAAGAAGGCTAAACGCCAAAACGCATCACTTGCAATAAAAATGATTTGAATTTGACCCCGAAAGTGCTTTGTTTTTTCTTTGGGAACTTTGGCATTTTATAATGTGGGCCAACCTCCACTTAGCGAGTGCACCCGCCCTGTGAGTGAGCTGGAACTGTTGGAGCATGTTTATACAGTGGCTGCTGCACCACCAATTGAGATCTCAGCACCACGGCCTATCTGGATTGACAGTTATTTGAATTGTTGGAAGTACGGCCACTTGACCGACTCTTATGGTACGTGCTTTGTGGCTCTGTGGCTGTGGCGAGGGGCTTCCTCAACTAAAGTTATTTGTGAGAGCAGAGCAGCATATTAAAGGAAAGACATCAAATTAATTGTTGATCTTTTCGAGGAGCGAGTGCTGTGATAAACAGCCATAACAGTGTGGAATTTATTATGAATATTCTGCTGTTGTGCGCCTATGAACAGGTCAGAAGTTAGAATCTGTCATATGGTTCATATGGTCGCTTTTCCTTTGGGAACTTTAGCATTTTATAATGTGGGCCAACCTGCACATAGCGAGTGCACCCGCCCTGAGTGCATCGACAGCCAAAGGTGGAATATATATATGCAGAATGCATTATATCCGTGAAGAGTATGATTAACAATATGCAAATAAGGACTAATGGTGGGACACTTAGTGATTGACAGATATTGGCCTGTGATCAAAAACTTTATTAGTTCGAAATCGTTAGGCCTGTTTTCACTGATTTTATCTAGATTGCCTTTTAATTGTTAAATAAAAAGACGCTGTGAATGGGAGTGCATCGCTGTCTCACTTGGCAAGAGTTGGGAGCTTGATGTGTTATGGCATACCGGCTGGGAGACAGCACCACCGCAAAATATAATGCAGATCCGAGTGGCCTTGAACTACGGCCTCAGCATGGGACATTTAGCGAGAACAGATGGCATGGCGAATCCAGATTGTGTTTATTAATTTTATCTGGCACTAAACGTACCTATTTGAGGACTGATATGAAGAATTGATGTTTAAAAAAACGCCAAGTCCCAGAATGCATTATATCAGCGAAGAGTATGATTAACAATTTGCAAATAAGGACTAATGGTGGGACACTTTGTGATTGGCAGATATTCGCCTGCAATCAAGAACTTTTTTTAGATTGAAGCGCGTTAGGCCTGTTTTCACTGATTTTACCTGGAGTGCTTTTTAATTGTTCCCGACTCTTGCCAAGAGAGACGTAGATGCACTCCCATTCACAGCGTCTTTTTACTTAACAATATATATATATATATATATATCCAAAATACCAATGGCGTAGCCTGAGCCACTTTCTACGGCGGGCACACGGCGGGGTAGCCAACCCCCATAAATCCAACAAATCTGGTAACAGTTAACGTAGGTCGAAAGAACCAGTGCCGTGGACACAAATATACTTCAGCGTTTTTTATTTAAGGCAATGCTAACACCCTTGTTTCAGCGTTTTTTATTTAAGGCAACGCTAACACCCGACACGTTTCGGAGTTTAACACCACTCCTTTCTCATGGGTAAGGTGTTTCCTCAATGCTCATACTTTTAAAGGTAAATACATTTTTAAACACAGTGCACGTGATCATCAAAATAAACAAAATACTATCTTTGTAACTTTGTTCACCACCTCTTTAAATAAAGTTTTTAAATAAAGTTTTTGTAACTAAATTAGAGCATACTCCTTAATACACAGTTAATTTTTTAAAATTGATAAGTGGCTCAAAATTCACCTGACAGTAGTTCTTAGCATGCAAAATTAATACTTTTTATAGTAAATATGACTAGTGTCCCTAGACCGTATTGCATCGTTATTATACCATAATATTTTCGTCACATTCTTTTGCTAAACAATTTTGCCCCAGTGGGCTAAATTTACTCACATATCTCTGACAGGCATGCTAACCTTTTGTCCTAAACTGCAGACACGAATCAAGGTCACTATATAATTATTCTCCTTTATAAAATTGCACAATTCTGCCCCAGTGGGCCAAAATAACTATGAAAATTTAAGCAAAAAGTCCAATACGAAAAGGTATTCTTGACCATAAGTTGCAGAGATATTTTATGCTCATTTTGCCTTTGGATCTTCTCATCTGAAATGGTAAACAAAGAAACACCAGATTAAATTATTTTATGACAAAAAAGTACTATACACAAAAGTTAAAATACCTTAAAATACAGATAATTTCTAGAGGCAGCCACAATTTAAAATTTATATATACTGTTAGACCACTTTCACAGGTGTACTGACAATTCTTCATCCAAGTTAAGGCCTTTAGGCTGCATGGTGTCATATTTGATAATCATCTTTGATTCGAGTCTCCTTAACTCGGATATTCTGTCTCCTCCTCTCTCTGTAATAGGGATACAATCAAGGACCGTGAATTTCAATAGATTAACATTTTGATTATGCATTGCATTGAAGTGGCGTGCAACAGGATATTGTCTATCATTGTTTTTGATGGCTCGTTGATGTTCTAATACCCTATTCTTGGCCCTTTTAATTGTGCTCCCTATATAAAACTTATTACAGGGACATCTCAATGCATATATGGCATATTCGGTGTTACAGTTAACATGTTTAGATATTTTATGTGGGGAAATGTCATCAGAAATTTTGAGTACTTTACAATTATTGCTGTATTTACACGCTTTGCACTGTCTACACGTAAAAAAACCCTGGATCTCATTTTTCTTTTTCGGTTCTTTTAAAAGACAAGTGCTCAAAGTATCTTTTAGTGTTTTGGCTCTTCTAAAAGTAATAGAAGGAATTACACCAATATGTTCTTTCAAATCAGTATCAGTTTTTAGAGTTTCCCAAAATTTCATTAGACTTTGTTTAATTTCCCACGCTTGCTAATTGAAATCTGTGATGAACCTAATTTGTTCTTTGTCTTCTCTGATTCGGGGTACAATAAGATCACATCTTTTAAGTTTTTCTGCTTTCTGCTCTGCCTGTTTAACAATCAATTTACTGTATCCCCTATCAAGAAATCTTTGTACCGTGGTAGTTTTTTCTTTCTGATATCCTGCCTCTGTGCTACAGTTTCTTTTGTCTCGCAGTAATTCACCAAAGGGGATACTGCGAATAAGATTTTTGGGATGACAACTTTCAGCTTGTAACAGACTGTTGCCTGCTGTTTCTTTTCGATATAGTTGACTTGTAATTCTGTTATCGTTAATTTCTAGCTTTAAATCTAAAAATTCCGCATGTTTGTTACTTATATGGCTAGTAAATTGTAGATTCATTAAATTGTCATTTAACAGAATTATGAATTCTCGTGCCTGTGTTTCAGTACCATTCCATATACAGAAAATGTCATCTATATATCTAACCCAGAGGACAACGTGGTCATTAAACTGACATATGGTATTAGCAACTTGCTCCTCCCACCAGCCCAGGTATAAACCTGGAAAGCTGGGGGAGAAGCAAGTTCCCATCGCCGACCCCTGGGTTTGCCTGTACATTAGTTTATTGAATAGAAAAAAATTATTTCTGAGACAGACAAAAATCATTTCCAGCAACATTTCTGTATGTAGGAGGAAGGAGAGAGATCTTCCTTTAAAAAAATGTCTGCACGCATCTATCCCTAAATCTTGTGGGATACAGGTGTATAAACTTATTACATCAAGACTCAATAACAAGTACTTTTCATCCCAAATAATGTCATTAATGATTCTCAAAAATCAGAGGTGTCTTTCACATACGACGGCAGAGCCTGTACACATGGTTGCAAGAAATGATCAACATATTTTGACGTGTTTTCAAAGGAGCTGCCTCTCGAAGAGACTATTGGACGTCCTGGTGGGTTAGATGTATTTTAATGAATTTTTGGTAAAAGATAGAGAGCCGGTATTTTGAGATGTTTACAGACTAAGGGGCCGATTCCGATCTGGGTCGGAAAACACTCTGACCGAGCCGGATCCGTAGAGATTTCCGACCGAGCCGGACTCCCGCAGTCCGACCGAGCGAGTACGATGCGCACGCATGCTGCCGGACTCGAGTCGGTCGGACTCCCATTGAAGTCAATGGGAGCCGGTTGTACAACGCGTACGTGGGCTCCCATTGACTCAATGGGTACGTCTTGGACAAGGGCGCCCCCTACAGTGGGTGTGCATCGGTGTAACATGCACCGTACATGCATGTGTAGGGGGGACCCATGGGTCCGCCCTGTATGCGACTCGTGCAGCTACGGTTGAAGGGGGGTCCGACAGTTTCCATGAGCCGGACGGTACGAGTCGGTCGGACTGTTCGAGGCGCGCATCGTACTGGCTCGGTCGGGTAACGTCTCCATTGCGTGGTGCGGATCGTGTCCGTGCGAGTCGGTCGGAGCGATCGGAGCGGTTCGGACCCGGGAACGAGACGGTGGGAAACAACGCGTACGATCGCATCGTACTCGCTGGGACGGACAGCTGTACGAGTCGGTCGGAGAAAAGGCGCTCGGCTCGTATTTTTCCCGGCCGGATCCCGTTCGGAGAGCTTCCGGCCGAGATCGGAATCGGCCCCTAAATACCTATACTCGTCTTCATCTAAAATGCCTCTATCTTTCCAATCAATCAGTTTGTTCAAAAATTCACGATTAGCCTCTTCATATTCCTGTCTAGATGCTAATACATATTTATCAGGATCATTCAATTGTCTAAGGCCTTCAGTTAAATACATGTCTAATGGCCAAATAACCACGTTCCCACCTTTGTCAGATTTTTTGATGACTATATCTGAAGAGCTCTCCAATTCCTTTAATGCTCCTATTTGCGATTTCTTAAGGTTATAAGTGGTTTTAGGTTTGCGTCTATCAATTTTCCTTAATTCACTAATCATACCCTTTTCGAAACATTCTATGGCATTATTGTGAATTTGCGGGACAAAGATCGATTTTGGCTAAAAGCCACTCTCACATCCCATACCTATATCAATATCTGTATTGATTAGATTCAGGAAGGGGTCATCAATAAAATTGGCATTATTCTCTAATTCATATAGAGTGTGAAAAACCTCAATATCATTTACAGTTAAACTTGTTGGTTGTGCTAGAGGTTTCCCTGTTTGCTGTGATATTTTAGTGGCGAACCACTTTTTCAGCTTTAATTTTCGTGTGAAATTAAAAAGATCGATACGTGTATTAGTGTAATCAAACCTGGCAGATGGACAAAAGGATAGTCCTAATGATAAAACATGTACTTGATCATCAGTCAAAATGCGTTTAGAAAGATTTACCACTGTCATATTGTCATTTCTCATTTTCTTGCTTTGCGACCTCTCGTTAAGACTCCCACTGGCTGTCCGTCTTGTTGCTGTTGTCTGTTTTTGCTCTGCTTCCTCCTCTTCCTCCTCGCCCATGACCTCGTGTGGGGGTACCTGTTTGGCGTCCTCTTGCCAAGAGGGTAAACTCATTTAAAATTCGGTCTTTTACGCTTAATGGTTCTGATTGGACTGAGATATCACTCTCACTTAAATCCCTGTCAACTATTTCGCCTGTATTTTTCTCATCATTTCTTTTTTGTCCCTCCTTTTGATTGGTCAATCTTGTAGCTGACAGTTGTTCTGGACTTTTTCTTGATCCTGTGGTTTCTCGTAACTGATCGAATCTTCTTCCAAAAGTGAGGATTTGACCTTTTTCATAGTCAATTTCATCCCGATAATATTTTCTTAGTTTTTTTGCTTTAATGTCCTCCTCTATTTTTTCCAATCGGTTATCAATTTTCGCCATTTCTTTTTCAAAGTCCTCAGTAGTATATAGTTCTTTCAGTTTTACAATTATTTCATCACCTTCAATTTTCAGTTTCTCACAGTCTCTTTCCGCATACTTGATGAGTATCTTAAGCATGTTCATCGAACAGTCATGATTATTAGTCATCCATTCATTGACAATTTCAGGGTCTGGTTGATAAAACGTTGGTGTAATAAATATTCTGAGCCCACGTGGTATCCTGTTACATTCCACATACTTTTGCAAAGCTGTGGCTTCCCACCATTTAGATTGTTCATTTTTTAACACTTTCCATAAAGAATCCCATAGTTTTTTTCTTTCTACCTGTTGGTTTGGTGGTCTCAATTCACTCAATGTATTCTTAGCCGTCATTTTGCCAAATAACTGATTGGCTGCCTCTCTTCTCTTCACCTCTCTTGCCGTTGCCATATTAATAATTGTCAACACCCGTCTTAGTGTTGACACGCAGCCTCCGCCTCTAAACGCTACAGTTCCAACTGCACCCGTAAGCTACTCACTCCGGGTTAACATCTATTCCGTATTGCACCCTGAACTGCAATCTTACGGCTTTGAACACTCCGCCGCTGTAAGAGAGGCTCACCTGTTCCGTGCTGGCTTCCGGGAGCGGGGGTCCTCCAACTCCTTTTCACGGCGCCCGTACTTCACTCGGCGGTCTCTCCAGCCGCTCCGGATTTTCTTTCAAGCCTGGTTGTCCAGGGCGGGCAGGGGCATGTCTCCGTAAATCCAAAATACCAATGGCGTAGCCCGAGCCACTTTCTACGGCGGGCACACGGCAGGGTAGCCAACCCCCATAAATCAACAAATCTGGTAACAGTTTACGTAGGTCGAAAGAACCAGTGCCATGGCCACAAATATACTTCAGCGTTTTTTATTTAAGGCAACGCTAGCGTTGCCTTAAATAAAAACGCTGAAGTATATTTGTGGCCACGGCACTGGTTCTTTCGACCTCACGTAAACTGTTACCAGATTTGTTGAATATATATATATATATATATATATATATATATATATATCACTCCACAAGCTTACCCTCAATGAAACGCCTGCACACGAGGAGTTGTCACCCTTTTATTGTCGACGGCAGCAGAGTCAGCATACCACCTTGACTAATATCTTAAAATGCCATGCCCGACGCGTTTCAGACATACATGTGTCCTTGTTCACAGGCTTGCAGCAAAGAAACAACAGCCATAATGTGGAACACCTGATAAATACTGTGCTCTTTTCCTTAGCCCGTGAACAAAGGCACACAGTGTCCGAAACGCGTAGGGCTTTTAGAAGGTGATCTGGAGAGGGAGACTACGACACTGCAGTCTTCAATTAAAGGTTTTTACTCCCCGTGAGCGGCGTCTTCACTTGAGGGCAACCTTACTGTTGGATATATATATATATATATATATATATATATACACTGAAAAAACCACAGGTTTCAGGGATGTTATAGTTAGTTGGACATTTCACTCGTACAAAACCAGAGAAATTCGGCCGTTATAGTTAGTAGAGCTAACTATAACTCGTGCCCCCGCAATGCACTGCTGATGACGTCACATATTACATCACTCATGAAATGGTCAGTGACATCACTGATGGCATCACTGATGACATCTCAAATGACATCACTGATGACATCATCCAGTGATGTTTTGTGTTTCTTTAAAGTTTAAATATGTTTTATATGTATGCCAAGGTGTATAGAAGAATGAGTGGGTGTATAAGTGTCTGAATGGATGATTTAGCAGGTGCGTGACTGATTGTATAAGTGACTGATTAAGCGTATCTTACTGAATGCATGGGTTAGTGAGTAAACTGTGTAAATGTCTGTATCAGTCTGTCAGTTGGTGTATAGGAGGCTGCATGGGTTGGTGAGTAGCTGCATGACTGTCCTTATGGGTTATTGATTGGTTGTCTGAGTATCTGTATGGGTGCCTGAGTGTCTGTGTGAGTGGGTGGGGGGTGGGTGACTCTGTGCATAGATGTGTGAATGGCTGATTCACTGGGTGTATGCGTTCAAGAGTGCATCTGTGATGGACTGTATGGGTAGGTGAGTGTGTGTATGGGTGTGTTGGTGAGTGAATGGATGTCTCAGTGGTATATGTGTGAGTAACTACATATGTGAAAGGCAGTATATGTTAGTGTTGGAGTATATAAATGACTATATATAAGAGTGAGTGATTGTGAGAGTGGCTGTATGGATGAGTGTGTGCTTGTATCAGAGATTGTTTAAGAGACTAAGTATGTGTTAGTATTTGTATAAATAAGTGAGGTGGTCTGTGTATAACTGTACAGGTGAGTAAATGGCTGTGATTGATTCTTTGCATGACTGAGTAGGTGTGTGAGTAAATCTATGGATGAGTGGCAGTGTCTCAGTATATGTATAGGTGTATGAGTGCATATGATAGTGCTGTATTGATGAGTGACTCCATGTATGAGTTACTGTGTGGGCGAATGAGTGGATGTGTGTGTAGACCTAGGAATCAGTGAGTGCGTATGTACTAACTTGTATTGGTGTGTCTATGGTTTTGAAAATGGTAGTCTGCATTTTAGAGTGGGTGTATCAAAGGTTATATTAGGGTGTGAGGAGGTGCCTCACATTATCACGTGGATGATGTCATCAGTGATGTCATCAGTGATGTCATTTGAGATGTCATCAGTGATGTCACTGACCATGTCATGAGTGATGTAATATGTGACGTCATCAGCAGTGCATTGCGGGGGCGCGAGTTATAGTTAGCTCTCCTAACTATAATGGCTGAATTGCTCTGGTTTTGTACGAGTGAAATGTCCAACTACCTATAACGTCCCTGAAACCTGTGGTTTTTTCAGTGAATTTCTAAGGTTTTTTAAATGTTAATTTCTAACTATAATGTCCCTGAAACCTATGGTTTTTTCAGTGAATTTCAATGGTTTTTAAAATGCTAATTTCTAACTATAATATTCATTAACCCGTTGACCGCGGCGCGAATTCCGCCGCAGTGCGGGTCATTTATTGAGTGGGCGTGTTTAGGACGGCCCCCGGCCGTCCTCCACACATGCCCACTGTGACGTCAGACGGGCGGGGGCCGTCCCGAGCACCGAAGCAGTTAAACCTATGTTTTTTCTAATCTGTTTCAACGTTTTTTTAGAGATATTTTGTAATTATAATATCCTAAAAATACTTTAAAAAAAACAAAAAAAACATTTGTTATTAAAATTATATAATGTCTTGTGTTTTGTTAAATTTAAATAAATATATATATATTTTTTTTTAAAAAGTGGAGTCGCGTACCCATCGTGTACCTATCTCGGTGGGCGCGCGGATTCAAGCCACCATATTGGCAAAGTCGTGAACTATGCGCGTTGGGTTTGCGACGGGTGCGCAGTGCCTGCTACCGCGTAATGTCATACACGTATAGGATCGCGTCGTGTGTGCGTTTCGTATGCGACGGGTGCGTGGTGCCTGGCCCAACGTGACGTCATATATGTATGGGATCGTGTCGTGTGCACGTTTGGTATGCGACGGATGCGCGGTGTCCCGCCCCGCGTAACGTTATGTATGTGTTCGGTCACGCTGGGTGCGCGACTCCCGCCAAAAAAAATTATGTTGAAAACATATATGTATACTAGTTCAATATGTATATTAGACCAAGAGATTATGTAAACTTGTTATAAAAATCATATATTTCTAATTGCAATAAAGTTATATCACTCTTAAATATACTTTCGCGAAGTCGCGTCGGGTGCGCACTAGGTGCGTGCTGGGTACGCGATTCCCATGTGACCTTAAAATAAAGCATTTCATTGGTTCATAAGGTTTTCCATTCTAGAACTTGAAGGACCCCACTCATTTTTCTCATTCCTTCTACACCATCCCAGGAGACACACCTGCTGTGTTTTTTGAGCTGGTTTATATATTTTTTTGGTGTTTTGCTACTTGAAGAAAAATGGCTTCTTTGACTCCTGATGTGGATGTTGCTACTGAAGAAGAGGAATTGGACCCGCCTTAAAAAAAAAAGAAGGAATCCATTCTGTGGAAATTTTTCACCATTCCCGATGGTGAAAAAAAGGTGAATGCACGCAAGGTCAGCTGCACTCTTTGTCCTAGAGTACTGTCGAGGGGAAGTGATAGAAAGTATTCGTGCAGAACCTCTAGCATGCTGAACCATCTGCAGACAATTCACCCTCGACCTCTGGCACGTGAACAACTGCGACGTGCCCAACAAGAGATACAACAGAATGACCAGGGAGCTGGTCCAAGTACTTCAGGCGCCTCAAGCTCCTCATCTCGAGGTCCAGACATTAGTCCTGAATTTGGAAATCTACATCAACACTGCATCAAGTGCAAGAGTGTCATTTGTTGTGGGGAGCAATCTGTGGATGCTGCGGTTCGTGCAGCAAGGAATCACCACTCTTAATTATTTTTTTTTATGTTTGCAATGACTGTTTAATTACAAAAGTTAAAATTTAGTTCTGTTGCTTTTCCCGGTTTTTTAAAAAACACCAAAAAAATATACAAAATGGTTTAAAAAGCACAAAAAAATAATAAAAGCAAAAAAAGAAGAAAAAAAAGAGTTATTTTCAGAACTACCTTCCCTGGTTAAAAAAAGAGAAATATCTACATGCTAATGCATGGGTGGTTGAATGAGTATATGTGTAGAGGTTTAGGAGCAAATGAGTAGTGTGTAAGTGGTTAGAGAACTGCATGAGTAGTGCTAGAGGATTGCAGCAGTGCATGTGTTTGTGACTGGGTCTTTGCATGAGTACATGGGTACTGAGTAGATGATTAAAGTACTGCAAGGAGACCTCGTGGTGCATTTATAACTGTTTGGGTATTGGCGGAGTGTTTGGATTAGTACATGGTAGTGGCTGGGTGACTGGAGGAGTGCATGGGAAGTGAGAGGGTGATTGCTGGACTGTATGGGTACTACCAGGGGAATTGAAGGAGCGAATGAGAAGTGTGTAAGTGGTTAGAGGACTGC
>CAWUFW010026058.1:0-37321 GCA_963921515.1 Calotriton arnoldi | reverse complement strand
ATTGACATTTTGAATCATTTTTTGTACAGTCCAAAAATCAATTTTCTGATGA
The DNA here is from genome assembly GCA_963921515.1 of Calotriton arnoldi. Lineage (NCBI taxonomy): Eukaryota > Metazoa > Chordata > Amphibia > Caudata > Salamandridae > Calotriton > Calotriton arnoldi. The sequence goes on along the minus strand of CAWUFW010026058.1, from coordinate 37,269 downwards.
AAAACGATGACCCTGGACCTGTCGAACTTTCTCCAGATGGTCAGGAATGGTGATTTTTAATGTTTAATCTTTTGACTGTAAATAACTATTGCATGTGAATTATCACTTTGGAACTAAAATAGGTGTGTTTAGAGTCATTTTCCTGCCCGAAATCAGTCAAAATAGAAGCTTCTGAGTAGGAGAAAAAGTCTATAAAAATGGCAATTTTGGTCACTGTGAGACTTTAAAAAGTGGTTATTCAACATGAGTCACGATCCAATTGACATTTTGAATCATTTTTTGTACAATCCCAAAAATTTATTTTCTGATGAAAAACGATGACCCCGAACCTGTCGAACTTTCTCCAGTTGATCAGTAATGGTGATTTTTTAATGTTTAAACTTTTGACTGAAAATTACTATTGCATGTGAATTATCACTTTTAGAACTAAAATAACTGTGTTTAGAGTAATTTTACTGCCCTTAATCTGTCAAAATAGAAGCTTATGAGTAGGAGGAAAAGTGTGTAAAAGTGGCAATTTTGGTCGCTGTGAGGCTTTAAAAAGTGGTTACTCAACATGAGGCACGATCCAATTGACATTTTGAATCATTTTTTGTACAGTCCAAAAATCAATTTTCTGATGAAAAACAATGATCCCGGACCTGTTGAACTTTCTCCAGATGGTCAGTAATTGTGATTTTTTAATGTTTAATCTAATTGACTGTATATTACTACTACATGTGAATTATCACTCTTGGAACTAAAATAACTGTGTTTAGAGTAATTTCCTGCCTGTAATTGGTCAAAATAGAAGCTTCTGAGTAGGAGGAAAAGTCTGTAAAAATGGCTATTTTGGTCGCTGTGAGGCTTTAAAAACTGGTTATACAACATGAGTCACGATCCAATTGACATTTAGAATCATTTTTTTGTACAGTCCAAAAAATCTATTTTCTGATGCAAAACGATGACCGCGACCTGTCGAACTTTCTCCAGATGGTCAGTAATGGTGATTTCTTAATAGTTAATGTTTTGACTGTAAATTATTATTGCATGTGAATTATCGCTTTTGGAAGTAAAATAGGTGTATTTAGAGTCATTTTCCTGCCCGAAATTCATCAAAATAGAAGCTTCTGAGTAGGAGCAAAAGTCTGTAAAAATGGCAATTTTGCTCACTGTGAGGCTTTAAAAAGTGGTTATTCAACATGAGGCATGATCCAATTGACATTTTGAATCATTTTTTGTACAGTTCAAAAAATCAATTTTCTAATGCAAAACGATGACCCCGACCTGTCGAACTTTATCCAGATGGTCAGTAATGGTCATTTTTTATTGTTTAATCTTTTGACTGTAGATAACTGTTGGATGTGAATTATCTATTTTTGAACTAAAATAAGTGTGTTTAGAGTCATTTTCCTGCCCGAAATCGGTCAAAATAGAAGCTTCTGAGTAGGATGAAACATCTGTAAAAATGGCAATTTTGGTCACTGTGAGGGTTTAAAAAGAGGTTATTCAACATGAAGCACGATCAAATTGACATTTTGGTGCATATTATCAAGCCCCAGCGATAATTATCGCTGAGCGCGCTTAGCGCGCATTTAATTATCGCCGGCTATCGCTGGAATATATCGCCAAGCTAGCGCTGTATTATCAACGCTTAGCGCCATGGTGATAAATATTCCAGCGATAGCGGGGTTTTCCATGGAACATCGCTGGTTTTCCAGCGATGTTCCATGGAAAACAGCGATAAGCTTGATGATAGGCCCTGTGGCCTTAGCCCTACAATCCACCTCCCATGTTAGGTATGCCTTAGTCAGGAATTTAATAGACGTTAAATTCCTGAGTTAAGGCAGAGTTAGCGCGATTTAAATTATCTAAAATAAGTGTGATTAGAGTCATTTTACTGCCCAAAATTGGTCAAAATAGAAGCTTCTGAGTAGGAGGAAACATCTGTAAAAATGACAATTTTGGTCACTGTGAGGCTTTAAAATGTGGTTATTCAACATGAGGCATGATCCAATTGACATTTTGAATCATTTTTTGTACAGTCCAAAAATCAATTTCCTGATGAAAACGATGACCCCGGGCCTGTCGAACTTTATCCAGATGGTCAGTAATGGTCATTTTTTAATGTTTAATCTTTTGACTGTAAATGACTGTTGGATGTGAATTATCACTTTTGAACTAAAATAAGTGTGTTTAGAGTCATTTTCCTGCCTGAAATCGGTCAAAGTAGAAGCTTCGGAGTAGGAGGAAAGGTCTGTAAAAATGGCAATTTTGGTCACTGTGAGGCTTGAAAAAGTGGTTACTCAACACGAGGCACGATCCAATTGACATTTTGAATCATTTTTTGTACAGTCCAAAAAATATATTTTCTGATGAAAAACGATGACCCAGGACTTGTCGATCTTTCTCCAGATGGTCAGTAATTGTGATTTTTTAATGTTTAATCTTTTGACTGTAAATTACTATTGCATGTGAATTATCACTTTTGGAACTAAAATTGGTGTGTTTAGAGTCATTTTCCTGCCTGAAATCTGTCAAAATTGTAGCTTCTGAGTAGGAGGAAAAGTCTGTAAAAATTTTAATTTTGGTCAGTGCGCGGCTTTAAAAAGTGGTTACTCAACACGAGGCACAATCCAATTGACATTTTGAATAATTTTTTGCACGGTCCAATAACTCTATTTTCTGATGAAAAACAATGGGGCATATTAGCAAGACTGGCGATAATGGGCTTGCTAATATGCGTTATAGAATTCCAATAGAAGCCCAGGTTAGATGTCCTGCACATCTAACCTGGGCTTCTATTGGAATTCTATAACGCATATTAGCAAGCCCATTATCGCCGTTTTAGCGGCAGTTTCCTGCCGCTAAAACGGCGATAATTTTCTCGCCAGTCTTGCTAATATGCCCCAATGACTTTCTCCAGATGGTCAGTAATGGTCATTTTTTAATGTTGAATCTTTTGACAGTAAATGACTGTTGGATGTGAATTATCAATTTTGGAACGAAAATAAGTGTGGTTAGAGTCATTTTCATGCCCGAAATCGGTCAAAATAGAAACTTCTGAGCAGGAGGAAAAGTCTATAAAAGTGGCAATTTTGGTCGCAGTGAGGCTTTAAAATGTGGTTATTCAACATGAGGCAAGATCCAATTGACATTTTGAATCATTTTTTGTACAGCCCAAAAAATATATTTTCTGATGAAAAACGATGACCCCAGACCTGTCGAACTTTCTCCGGATGGTCAGTAAAGGTGATTTTTCTATGTTTAATCTTTTGACTGTAAATTACTATTGCATCTGAATTATCACTTTTGGAACTAAAATAACTGTGTTAAGAGTCATTTTACTGCCCGAAATTGGTCAATAGTAGAAGCTTCTGAGTAGGAGGAAAAAGTCTGTAAAAATGGCAATTCTGGTCACTGTGAGGCTTAAAAAAGTGGTTATCCAACATGAGGCATGATCAAATTGACATACTGAATCATTTTTCGTACAGTCCAAAAAATCTATTTTCTGATGAAAAACGATGACCCTGGACCTGTCTAACTTTCTCCAGTTGGTCAGTAATGGTCATTTTTTAATGTTTAATCTTTTGACTGCAAATGACTGTTGGATTGAATGATCAATTTTTGAACTAATATAAGTGTGTTTAGAGTCATTTTCCTGCCCGAAATTGGTCAAAATAGAAGCTTCTGAGTAGTAGGAAAAGTCTGTAAAAATGGCAATTTTGGTCACTGTGAGGCTTTAAAAAGTAGTTATTCAACATGAGGCATGATCCAATTGACATTTTGAATCATTTTTTGTACAGTCCAAAAAATATATTTTCTGATGAAAAACGATGACCCCAGACCTGTCGAACTTTCTCCAGATGGTCAGTAATGGTGATTTTTCTATGTTTAATCTTTTGACTGTAAATTACTATTGCATCTGAATTATCACTTTTGGAACTAAAATAACTGTGTTTAGAGTCATTTTACTGCCTGAAATTTGTCACAATAGAAGCTTCTGAGTAGGAGGAAAAGTCTATAAAAATGCAATTTTGGTCACTGTGAGGCTTTTAAAATTGGTTTTTCAACATGAGGCATGATCCAATTGACATATTGAATCATTTTTCGTACAGTCCAAAAAATCTATTTTCTGATGAAAAACGATGACCCTGGACCTGTCGAACTTTCCCCAGTTGGTCAGTAATGGTCATTTTTTAATGTTTAATATTTTGACTGTAAATGACTGTTGGATGTGAATTATCAATTTTTTAACTAATATAAGTGTGTTTAGAATCATTTTCCTGCCCGAAATTGGTCAAAATAAAAGCTTCTGAGTTGGAGGAAAAGTCTGTAAAAGTGGCAATTTTGGTTGCTCTGAGGCTTTAAAAAGTGGTTATTAAACATGTGGAACGATCCAATTTACATTTTGAATCATTGTTTGTACAGTCCAAAAAATCAATTTTCTGATGAAAAACGATGACCCTGGACCTGTCGAACTTTCCCCAGATGTTCAGTAATGGTCATTTTTTAATGTTTAATCTTTTGACTGTAAATGACTGTTGGGTGTGAATTATCTCTTTTGAACTAAAATAGTGTGTTTAGAGTCATTTTACTGCCCGAAATTGCTCAGAATAGATGCTTCTGAGTAGGAGGATATGTCTGCAATAATGGCAATTTTGGTCACTATGAGGCTTTAAAAAGTGGTTAATCAACATGAGGCACGATCCAATTGACATATTGAATCATTTTTCGTACATTCCCAAAAATCTATTTTCTGATTAAAAACGATGACCCTGGACCTGTCGAACTTTCGCCAGATGGTCAGCAATGGTCATTTTTAAAGTTGAATCTTTTGATAGTAAATCACTGTTGGATGTGAATTATCAATTTTTGAACTAAAATAAGTGTGGTTAGAGTCATTTTCATGCCCAAAATTGGTCAAAATAGAAACTTCTGAGCAGGAGGTAAAGTCTATAAAAGTGGCAATTTTGGTCTCAGTGAGACTTTAAAATGTGGTTATTCAACATGAGGCACGATCCAATTGAGATTTTGAATCATTTTTTGTACAGTCCCAAAAAATCAATTTTCTGATGAAAATTGAGAACCCCAGACCTGTCGAACTTTCTCCAGATGGTCAGTAATGGTGATTATTTAATGTTTAATCTTTTGACTGTAAATTACTATTGCATCTAAATTATCACTTTTGGAACTAAAATAGGTGTGCTTAGAGTCATTTTTCTGGCCGAAATTGGTCAAAATAGAAGCTTCTGAGTAGGAGGAAAAGTCTGTAAAATTGGCAATTTTAGTCACTGTGAGGGTTTAAAAAGAAGTTATTCAACCTGAGGCACGATCCAATTGACATTTTGAATCTTTTTTTGTACAGTCCAAAAAATCAATTTTATGATGAAAAAAGATGACCCAGGACCTGTCGAACTTTATCCAGATGGTCAGTAATGGTCATTTTTTAATGTTGAATCTTTTGACTGTAAATGACTGTTGGATGTGAATTATCACTTTTTGAACTAAAATAAGTGTGTTTAGAGTCATTTTACTGCCCGAAATTGGGGAAAGTAGAAACTTATTAGCAGGAGGAAAAGTCTATAAAAGTGGCAATTTTGGTCGCAGTGAGGCTTTAAAATGTGGTTATTCAACATGAGGCACGATCCAATTGACATTTTGAATCATTTTTTGAACGGTCCAAAAAATATATTTTCTGATGAAAAACGATGACCCCGACATCTCGAACTTTATCCAGATTGTCAGTAATGGTGATTTTTCTATGTTTATTCTTTTGACTGTAAATTACTATTGCATCTGAATTATCACTTTTGGAACTAAAATAACTGTGTTTAGATTAATTTTACTGCCTGAAATTGGTCAAAATAGAAGCTTCTGAGTAGGAGGAAAAGTCTATAAAAATGCAATTTTGGTCACTGTGAGGCTTTTAAAATTGGTTTTTCAACATGAGGCATGATCCAATTGACATTTTGAATCATTTTTTGTACAGTCCAAAAAATCAATTTTCTGATGAAAAACCATGACCCCGACATCTCGAACTTTATCCAGATTGTCAGTAATGGTGATTTTTTAATGTTTAATCTTTTGACTATAAATTACTATAGCATGTGAATTATCACTTTTGGAACTAAAATAACTGTTTAGAGTCATTTTACTACCCGAAATTGGTCAAAATAGAAGCTTCTGAGTAGGAGGAAAATTTTGTAATAATGGCAATTTTGGTCACTGTGGGGCTTTAAAAAGTGGTTAATCAACATGAGGCACGATCCAATTGACATTTTGAATAATGTTTTGTACAGTCCAAAAAATCAATTTTCTGATGAAAAACGATGACCCTGGAAATGTCGAACTTTATCCAGATGGTCAGTAAAGGTCATTTTTTATTGTTTAATCTTTTGACTGTAAATTACTATTGCATGTGAATCATCACTTTTGTAACTAAAATAGGCGTGTTTAGAGCCATTTTTTTGCCCGAAATTGGTCAAAATAGAAGCTTCTGAGTTGTAGGAAAAGTCTGTAAAAATGGCAATTTTGGTCACTGTGAGGCTTTAAAAAGTAGTTATTCAACATGAGGCATGATCCAATTGACATTTTGAATCATTGTTTGTACAGTCCAAAAAATCTATTTTCTGATGAAAAACGATGACCCCGGAAATGTCGAACTTTATCCAGATGGTCAGTAAAGGTCATTTTTTATTGTTTAATCTTTTGACTGTAAATTACTATTGCATGTGAATCATCACTTTTATAATTAAAATAGGTGTGTTTAGAGTCATTTTCCTGCCCAAAATCGGTTAAAATAGAAGCTTCTGAGTAGGAGGAAACATCTGTAAAAATGGCAATTTTGGTCACTGTGAGGGTTTAAATAGAGGTTATTCAACATGAGGCACGATCAAATTGACAGTTTGAATCTTTTTTTGTTCAGTCAAAAAAATCAATTTTCTGATGAAAATCTCCAGATGGTCAATAATGGTGATTTTTTAATGTTTAATATTTTGACTGTAAATTACTATTTCATGTGAATTATCACTTTTGGAAGTAAATTCACTGTGTTTTGAGTAATTTTACTGCCCAAAATCGGTCAAAATAGTAGCTTTTGAGTAGGAGGGAAAGTCTGTAAAAATAGCAATTTTGGTCACTGTGAGGCTTTAAAAAGTGGTTATTCAACATGAGGCATGATTCAATTGACATTTTGAATCATTTTTTGTACATTCCAAAAATCAATTTTCTGATGAAAAACAATGATCCCCGACCTGTCGAACTTTCTCCAGATGGTCAGTAATGGTCATTTTTTAATGTTGAATCATTTGACAGTAAATGACTGTTGGATGTGAATTATCAATTTTTGAACTAAAATAAGTGTGGTTAGAGTCATTTTCATGCCCGAAATTGGTCAAAATAGAAACTTCTGAGCAGGAGGAAAAGTCTATAAATGTGGCAATTTTGGTCGCAGTGAGACTTTAAAATGTGGTTATTCAACATGAGGCACGATCCAATTGAGATTTTGAATCATTTTTTGTACAGTCCAAAAAATATATTTTCTGATGAAAAACGATGACCCCAGACCTGTCGAACTTTATCCAGATGGTCAGTAATGGTGATTTTTTTATGTTTAATCTTTTGACTGTAAATTACTATAGCATGTGAATTATCACTTTTGGAACTAAAATAACTGTTTTAAGAGTCATTTTACTGCCCAAAATTGGTCAAAGTAGAATCTTCTGAGAAGGAGGAAAAGTCTGTAAAAATGGCAATTTTGGTCACTGTGAGGCTTTAAAAATTGGTTATCCAACATGAAGCATGATCCAATGGACATTTTTAATCATTTTTTGTACAGTCCAAAAAATCTATTTTCTGATGAAAAACGATGGCCCGGACCTGTCGAACTTTCTCCAGATTATCAGTAATGGTGATTTTTAATGTTTAATCTAATTGGCTGTAAATTACAAGTGCATGTGAATTATCACTCTTCGAACTAAAATTACTGTGTTTAGAGTAATTTTCCTAGCTGAAATGGGTCAAAATAGAAGCTTCTGAGTAGGAAGAAAAGTCTGTAAAAATGGCAAATTTGGTCACTGTGAGGCTTTAAAAAGTGGTTAATTAACATGGGGCACGATCCAATTTACATTTTGAATCTTTTTTTGTACAGTCCCAAATATAAATTTTCTGATGAAAAACGATGACCCCGGCCTGTCGAACTTTCTACAGATGGTCAGTAATGGTGATTATTTAATGTTTAATCTTTTGACTGTAAATTACTATTGCATGTGAATTATCACTTTTGGAACTAAAATAGGTGTGTTTAGAGTCATTTTCCTGCCCGAAATCTGTCAAAATAGTAGCTTCTGAGTAGTAGAAAAGTCTGTAAAAATGGTAATTTTGGTCACTGCGAGGCTCACTGGCGTAACGAAAATTGAGGGGGCCCCCCTGCGAAGTACATGGAGGGGCCCCGCTCTGGATTGAATCCGGAGCTCTCAGGCCCGACTCCTGTGCTGAGGGGGCCCCCTGAAGCTTGGGGGCCCCCCCATACCGCGGGGGATGCGGGGGCCTGTGTTACGCCCCTGGCGAGGCTTTAAAAAGTGGTTATTCAACATGAGGCATGATTGAATTGACATTTTGAATCTTTTTGTACAGTCCAAAAATCAATTTTCTGATGAAAATCGATTTCCGGACCTGTCGAACTTTATCCAGATGGTCAGTAATGGTCATTTTTTAATGTTTAACCTTTTGACTGTAAATGACTTTTGGATGTGAATTATCACTTTTTGAACTAAAATAAGTGTGTTTAGATTAAGCCTGGGCGTAGTTCGCGAAGTAGCGCTACGCGAAGCTACGCAAAGTGCAGTTCGCACTACGCGAGCTACGCGTAGCACTACGCGAACTGCGTAGTGCGCTGTTCGCAATGATTGCACAGTGCCGGATGCTTGTCCGCACTGTGCAATCATTGTAAACGGCATCTTGCACAGTGCGAGCTGGCTTTTACTGCCGCTCGAGTAGATTTTTACTCGAGCGGCAGCTTTCTCGACACGGACTGGTAGTTTCTCATCGCGAGCGGTCGCGAGCATACGCGACCACTCACAATGAGAAACCTGACCTCCCCGCGTTGAGAATCTCGCCGGGAGGTTTATTTTGCTTGCTCGCGGTCGCCAACTTGACATTGAGGACCGCGAGCAAGCAAAAAATGACCGCTGCACTACGCTACGCGTGTATGCACTGTGCTACGTGCAATTCGCGTTGTGCATGTAGCGCAAACTTCGCAAACTACGCGAGCGTAGCATAGTGCTTTGCCCAGGGTTAGTTTAGATTCAGTTTCCTGCCTGAAATTGGTCAAAATAGAAGCTTCTGAGTAGGAGGAAATATCTGTAAAAATGAAAATTTTGGTTGCTGTGAGGGTTTAAAAAGTGGTCATTTAACATGAGGCACGATCCAATTGACATTTTGAATCATTTTTTGTACTGTCCAAAAATAAATTTTCTGATGAAAAACGATGACCCCAGCCGGACCTGTTGAACTTTCTCCAGATGGTCAGTAATGGTGATTTTTAATGTTCAATCTAATTGACTGTAAATTACTAGTGCATGTGAATTATCACTATTGGAACTAAAATTACTGTGTTTAGAGAAATTTTCCTGCCCGAAATTGGTCAAAGTAGAAGCTTCTGAGTAGGAGGAAAAGTCTGTAAAAACAGCAATTTTGGTTACTGTGAGGCTTTAAAAAGTGGTTAATCAACATGAGGCATGATCCAATTGACATTTTGAATCATTTTTTGTACAGTCCAAAAATCAATTTTCTGATGAAAAACAATGTCCCCGGACCTGTCGAACTTTATCCAGATGGTCAGTAATGATCATTTTTTAATGTTTAATCTTTTGACTGTAAATGACTTTTGGATGTGAATTATCACTTTTTTTTTAATAACAAATTTTATTTGGTTATTTTGCAGTATAACGGGCGTTAGCCCTACAATAACACGCATGAGCAGAGGGATAAGTTTCGCATCGATAACCATTTTCATGATGATAAACATTACCCGCCAAACATGCAGGCAAAACAATAATGCAAACAATATGCAGACAGTGGTCAATCTCCATGATATAGCACATGATGCAGCAGATTCAATATATACGTTACAACAAGGCAATAGGACAATCAAACGATATAGCATGGGGTGATACCCGTCAGGGATCGGAGGGTGCCACTCATAGGTCCTCCTCAGGCAGGGGGGGTAGGTCAATTCCGCGATATGTCGCCCATCGTGACCAAATCTTGCGATGTTTCCTGGGGCAACCCCGGGCCACAAAGACTGCAATCTCGGCTCCCATACATGTATCTACTGCATTCTTTCATTTGCCTAAAGTCGGGGGAGATGACGCCTTCCACCCCTGTGCAATGTCCCTCTTGGCAATAGTAAGGGCGAGGAACAGCAGATGCTGTTTATAGCGGTTCCCCCCTATGTCGTCAGTGGAGTGCAATAAAAACAGCCGTGGGTCAAGTGGAAGCACCCACCCCAGCACCTCATTAAGACATGACCGAACCCTGTTCCAAAAGGGCTGCAGGGCCGTGCAGGCCCATACCGTATGTAGGAAGGACCCATCCTCCCTGCCGCACCGCAAACACACCGGGGACTGGATGACCCCCATTCGCCATAGTCGTACCCTAGTGTAATATATTCTATGTAAGTATTTAAACTGGATGAGCCTGTAGCGTGTGGAGACTGCCGCGCCCCTCGGGCTGGCTATTGCTTCAGCCCAATCATCATCCGTTAATTCAGGAATGTCTGCCTGCCAGGCCAGTCGGGTTTTGTCGAGAGTGGCGGGAGTGTGGGTCGTCAGTGTTTGATATATTTGTCTGATTTTGTGTAGTCCAAGGTCCCCCATAAACAGGCGGCCTTCCAAGGGCTGGAACTCAGGGAGAACCTCTATATTTCGGATCTGGGGGGAGAGTGCGTGCCGGAGCTGTAAAAATTAAAAAAATTGTGACTTGTGGAGGTCAAAGTCTGTCTGCAATTGTTGAAATGATTTTAAGATAGTGCCCCTCAATACGTCCCCAAGGGTCGAAATCCCCACCAGGTCCCATCCCCGGAACCCACTCAATCCGGTAGCTGTTCTGAGGTGTGTACCATGCCATAGGGGGGTTTGATGAGTAAGTTTCCCTCTCCACCCCATTTGTCTGGTCTTGGCCCTCCATAACTGTATGGCTACTCTACCAGCCGGTGGAAGATGGTCGAGCCGTGTGGAGCTATATAGCAAGTGGAGCAGAGGGACTTGTTCCATTGCAGCGTGCTCAATAGCATATGCCGGATCGGTAGGAGAATTATACCACCATTCGTTAATTACAAGGATGTGAGATGCAACATAATATGAATAAATATCAGCTGCCGCTATCCCCCCACAATATGTAGATTGTGCACAAGTGCTGAGCGCCACGTGAACGGCACCACCACCCCAGAGGAAATTGTTTTGTATTGCATTTACCTGTGCAAACCAAGCACGAGGGAGAGGATAAGGAAAATTTTGGAGGCGGTATAGGATCCGAGGCAGAGAAACCATTTTAAAGATGGCTGAACGCCCATAGAGGGATAGAGGGAGAGCGGACCATATCGTTGTTTCATTCTTGAGACTGACTAACAATGGGGTGATATTGTGTGTCCATGAAATCTTGGGGCAGGGGGAGATGTAGATCCCCAAATATTGGAACCCATCTGTGGCCCAGGAGAGCTGTGCGGCCCATGATTCACGGCCTTGGTGTCCGCACACTGGGAAGAGGATGGATTTAGCGGGATTGGCGTGGAGGCCCGTGGTGCCACCAAATACCCTAACAATTTGCAGTATGTGGGGTCCTGAGTACCATGGGTCTGTCATGAAAAAGAGAACGTCATCAGCGTATAATGCTATACGATCTGACCGTGATCGGGACCAATCGAACCCCTTGAGCACCGGGTCACTTCTGACCCAGGCCGCCAGCGGCTCGACTACTAGGGCAAACAACAATGGGGATAGTGGGCAACCCTGGTGGGTACCCCTCTGAATCGGAAAAGGGCGAGAGCGGTGTCCCGCAATCCGAACGGATGCCGTCAAATCTGTATACAACAGGCGTATATATGTCAGGAAGCAGGGTCCAAAGTTGATTGCCTCAAGCAATTGAAAAAGATAGACCCAGCTCAGCGAATCGAATGCTTTGTCAATATCGGCTAATAATAGGGCAGCGGGTCGGCCAAGGGTAGGGGCAGCAGCGATGGCATTATGGACTCGTCTAATATTGTGTCTAGTGGCTCTCTGTGGCATAAAGCCCGACTGATCAGGGTGGATCAGGTCCGTGATACATCCCCTGAGGCGATCCGCCAGGACTTTCCCTAGTAATTTGGGTTCAAAATTGATAAGGGAAATGGGGCGGTAAGAAGATGGGTCTTCCGGAGGTCGGCCAGGCTTGAAAAACAGCACAATCTCCGCGTGTCGCCAGTCCCTCGGTAGAGTTGCCACGTCCGCAGCGTCCGCGATGGTCGCCAATAAATGAGGCCCTAGAATAGGTATGTGGGATCGGAGGAATTCCATGGGGAACCCGTTGGGACCCGGGGCACGACCCGGCTGTAATGCATTGAGGGCGCCGGTCAATTCATCGAGTGTGATTGGGGTCTCCAGCCGTTCCCGGATGGAGTCGGGGAGCCGGCGAGGCGGAATGTCCACTAGGAACTCCGCAATGAGTTCGTCAGAAATCTGCTCCTGCCGGGCATACAGGGATGTGAAATACCTCGCAAATTCCCCCGCTACCCCCTCCGGTGTCGTGTATAGGGACCCGTCCGGACCACGAATAGTAGGTGTAATGGCCAGGGCACCATCTGCTTGACACAGTCTATGGAGCATTTTACTGGATTTATCACCCCACTGATATATCCAATGCTGTGACACCTCCCAAATCTCCTTGGCTTCATTTAATAGGTATTGACGCAGCTCTTGTTGTGCAAGGATCAGATTGCGGCGGAGGATGGGACTGGGATTGGAACTGAGCTGGGAAGACAGGGTCGCCTGGCACACCTCTAGGGTATCAAGCTGCTCACGGCGTATACGTCTCTCTTTTGTGCGATAACTAATTTCATGACCTCGGATGGTCGGTTTGAGGGCTTCCCAGAGAGTGGGACACGAGGGGGCAGAGGGACCGTTGTCTGCCAAATAGGTAGTGATCGCAGTATTGAGCATGTCTTGATAGGCTGGACTACGGAGGTGCCAAGGGGACATTCTCCAGCGGAATGGGGGCCTGCGTGAGCATGTGTGAAATCGCATTGCAGCCGGCGAATGATCGGACAAACCGCGGGGCTGATGCTGTATCTGCGAAAATCTATGGAGAAACACCCGAGGGACAAAAAAATAATCTAATCGGGACTGCGACCCATGGATCGTCGAAAGGTATGTATAATCCCGCTCTGTAGGGTGGAATTCGTGCCATATGTCAGCCCAGTCCAGTGTTGATGCCAGTGTATTAAGTTTAGTCCGGCCCGATGGCTGAGGGGAATTTAAGTTGCGCTGTCGGTCTAAAGGCCCCATGGTGTCGTTCCAGTCGCCCCCCATCAGGGTCAAACCCGTTGGAATGGTTCCCCATACCCCCAAAAGTTTTTCAACAAAAGTAGCTCCTAGTGGCGGGGGAGCATAGATACTGCCAATGGTGATCTGTTCCCCATATATCTTACCCGTAACGAAGAGGAATCGGCCCCCGGGATCCGCCCTATGTGCTATATATTGAAACTGAACCCTGCGGTGGATAAGGACAGCCACTCCCCTGGAACCCCTTGTGAACCCTGCATGGAAAATGTGATAAAAGCTGAAGCGGGCGAGGCACGGGACCTTTGTCCCCAGTAAATGGGTCTCTTGTAGGAGCACGATATCTGCCCCATACCTCTTCGCCTGTCGTAGGACTGCGCCTCGTTTCACTTTATTCGGCAATCCCCGAACATTCCATGAGACCACCGTTAGGTCTCCGAGGGGGTCTACTTCACCGGGCATCATCTAGTTCCAGGGAGGGGTTGGATAAAGCAAGGAGATCTGCATAGAAGAAAATGTGGAAAATAACCCATTGTCTGCATGTACCAAAAACATAAAAACACCATAAAACTACAATCCAAAAGGAAACAACCCCCCACACGACACTACCAGGAACAAGGAGCATCTGTCGCGGTGCAGAGAATAGCGGACCCCCAACGGGGGGCCCCCAAATATCGCACCAAAGGTTCCCACCCCACCCTATAACTCTAAGAAAACTGGGGATGCAAGATGTCCTTGGCTTAGCAGCCCATAGTCAAGCTCCCACGCCCGCCCAGAGAACAACATTACTAATGTGGATTCAAACATTGACAGTGTCTTACAGATTGCCATGTAGGCTGCGGGATAATCCGGATCTTTCAGGGCGGTCACCCAGGGCTCGCTGACGGCCTGTCCGACCCCGGCCCTCGCCGCTTCTGAGACTTGTTACGTTGTGGCCGCTGACTCCGAGAGCCACGAGAGGAGTCTGAGTCTAGGGCCGATGGAGAATTCGCTCGGAGCTGTGGGCGCTCATCCGTCCAAGTGAAGACCGCCTCAGGGGTGTCGAAAAAATAAGACTTAGAGTTATATATTACGCGCATCCGGGCTGGATACAGCAGCATGTACTGTATGTTCAATTCTCTGAGTCTGCGCTTAGCAGCCATGAAGGATTGGCGTTGTTGTTGAACCAGGTGCGTATAGTCCGGAAATATCATGATAGAGTGGGATTCATGTACAAAACTGTCTTTATGTGACCTGGCGAATCGCAGAATGGCATCACGGTCGGCATAGTTCATGATCTTTGCGATTACAGGCCTTGGGGTCACGCCGGGGGGGGCTTCTGCGTCAGGGCCCTGTGCACCCGCTCCACCACGAAGGCCGAGGATGAAAGATCATTAGGCAGGATAGCTATGAGCCACTTAGTGATGACATTCGTCATTGAGACCCCTTCGCAGCCCTCGGGCAGGCCCACGAAGCGTAGGTTGTTCCGTCGAGCGCGGCCTTCCGCATCCTCCACTCTAGAGGCCAGATCTTGCGTGACCACCGTGAGCTTATTCACTTTCTTTTGGAGGGAGGTCACGGAATCTTCCACTGTTGAGACCCTCGTTTTGGCCTCGGTGATCCGGTCCACTGCCTTGCGGAGGTCTTGGCGCAAAAAGGAGACTTCGGACCCCACCGCGCCAATTTTTGCATCCAGCGTATCACGGGCACTGTTGATCGCCACCAGGAGGGCCGCGTTGTTCGCAGTCAAGCCGCTCCCATCCCCGCTCGCAGTGCCCCCGGTAGCCGTAGTGAACCGGTCAATGGTGCCCTGCTTGGGGCCAGACCCACCCTGTCCGCCCTTGCCCATCAGGAGGGAAGACCCTGGGCCACGCAGCCGGCAAAGGGATGAGGAGCCCACACCAACCGGGCCGGCAGCCGCCTCGCCAAGCAGGACAAGGATGACAGGGCCCGAAGAGGTACAGCTCCCGGTTAAGCACTGGGTGTGGACAGAGGGTCAGACTGAGTACTCAAGGTCGGTTAACAGGGGAGCCCCTACACGGGGGGGCGCAGCAGGGCCATGAACCCCAGCCAGATGCAGGCACTCCGCAGCTCTGCAGCACAGATCACAGCCCACTCGGGGCGGCGCGCAGTGTCCCCCAGGCAGTACGGACCAGGCAGTGGGGTCAGCTTAGAACGGCCCTGCATATAGTCAAGTTGTCTCTGGGACCCAAAGCATGATAATCAGGGGCCCGTCTCCACGGCGTGTACACCCAGGCAATGAAAGTCCGCCCTCGAGGTGTTCATGGGCACCGGTGCTCCCAAGGTCGGTCTCTCGGCTAGGCAAAACCCACGTGGACGGCGGGAGGGAGAAGGGCATCTGCAGGATCGCTCACCGTCTGAAGTCGTGGCCCAACCCCGGGTCCCCAGAGCCTCGCACGACCAGTTCCTCCGGGGCCTGATCTCGCCGGCGGTGGACGGGAGAGCCACACTCCGCTGGCATCAGGGGCATCAATCCCGCCGCGGCCCACTCAGCAGGGACCCGGGCAGCACCGCAGGACAGGCACCACCACACCTCTGGCACTGCACCAGGAAGATGGCGGCCGTGGGGTAGAGGGGGCAGGGCGGCTATCTCCTCCCGCCGGCACAGGTCCCCCCGGTAATGCAGCTCACAGGGGGGGCACAGGGCACTACCACCCCGAACGTCACTCTCCGGACATCGAGCAGGGACCCGCGCCGCAGCCTCGACTCACAGGCTCCAGGCAGGCCGCAACGGCAGGAGCAGCAATCGGCGTGCCGCTTCGGGGATAAGCTGGAATCTCTGCCACAGCCCAGTCAATCGCCACAGCGAAGGGATCCCCGGTCTCCAAGGCGATAAGGGCAATCGGCACAGCTAGATGAGGCTTCTCTGGGCAGGATAATGGAGGATATAAGGCGGATTACGGCGTGGATGGACAGAGCTCAGCTAAGCTGCGTCCGCCATGATGGCCTGTCAAGCCACGCCCCCCCGAATTATCACTTTTTGAACTAAAATAAGTGTGTTTAGATGCAGTTTCCTGCCTGAAATTGGTCAAAATAGAAGCTTCTGAGTAGGAGGAAAAGTCTGTAAAAATGGCAATTTTGGTCACTGTGAGGGTTTAAAAAGAGGTTATTCAACATGAGGCACGATCCAATTGACATTTTGAATCATTTTTTGTACAGTCCAAAAAATCAATTTTCTGATGAAAAACGATGACCCCGGACCTGTCGAACTTTCTCCAGATGGTCAGTAATGGTCATTTTTTAATGTTTAATCTTTTGACTGTAAATGACTGTTGGATGTGAATTATCATTTTTGAACTAAAATAAGTGTGTTTAGAGTCATTTTCCTGTCCGAAATCGGTCAAAATAGAAGCTTCTGAGTAGGTGGAAACATCTGTATAATGGCTATATTGGTCACTGTGAGGGTTTAAAAAGAGGTTATTCAACATAAGGCACGATCCAATTGACATTTTGAATCATTTTTTGTACAGTCCAAAAAATCAATTTTCTAATGAAAAACAATGACCCCGGACCTGTTGAACTTTCTCCAGATGGTCAGTAATGGTGACTTTTTAATGTTTAATCTTTTGACTGTAAATTACTATTGCATGTGAATTATCACTTTTGGAACTAAAATAACTGTTTTCAGAGTCATTTTACTGCCCGAAATTGGTCAAAGTAGAAGCTTCTGAGTAGGAGGAAAAGTCTGTAAAAATGGCAATTTTGGTCACTGTGAGGCTTTAAGAAGTGGTTAATCAACATGAGGCATGATCCAATTGACATTTTGAATCATTTTTTGTACAGTCCAAAAAATCAATTTCCTGATGAAAAACGATGACCCCGGGCCTGTCGAACTTTATCCAGATGGTCAGTAATGGTCATTTTTTAATGTTTAATCTTTTGACTGTAAATGACTGTTGGATGTGAATTATCACTTTTTGAATTAAAATAAGTGTGTTTAGATTCATTTTCCTGCCTGAAATCGGTCAAAATAGAAGCTTCTGAGTAGGAGGGAACATCTGTAAAAATGCTGTTCTTCACTTATTTTGGAGAACCTCCTCCCCACTAAGGCATATTTTCCTATGGGTTACATCGTTAGAACAAGGCCCCCTACGAAAGTAGCCCACCCCCCACTCTTCCCACGCCAATAGAAGCACACCACGCACTGCCAGGAGGCGGAGAAAGCATGGCAGCGGAGGTGCTAGAGCTACTGCTTAGATGGCAGTCAGCGCTATCCTACATTGTTTAAAGTGCGCACATGGACAGCGCCCACCTCAGGTAAAGCCTATGCATGTATGTAGTGGCTACTCCTCGAAATAATCAAAACTCTGCCTTTCCCCTTGTGTAGTGCCAGGTGCAGTGTTGTACCTGAGCTGCCGGTCATATTTCTGTTCTTTTAAAGTTCTGCACTGTGCCATGACTGTACGGGAACCCTATTCACCAATTTGATGACGGGAGTTGCGTCAAATGATGTACCTGCACAACCAGCATTTTTATTCGATAGATACCTCGGCTGAGGCCTCGCCAACTAACGGGACTCTGCTATTGGTCATGGCGTTTTAGATTCGAATTGGTTTAACATGTAAGCCCTGTTGATGGTGAACTGCAAAAGTATCTTACTTAGGAAAATGCATTACTAAGATGGAGAAAAACCATTGTTTGTTTTCACCTGCTTGTATTAATTAGGACGGGACACCGCTACACCGCTGCATGCGGACCTCTGCGGAATTCCACAGAGTTATTAGATAATTCTGTGGAATTCTGAGGAGGACAACTCTGCGAGCTCCACCCACCCCTGCCTTTGATGCTGAGTATTATACTAAAAAAAAATCAGTTTTGAAAATTAAACGTCGAACATCTAAAAAATGTGAAAAGCAGAAGTACATTCAATTTATCATACTATAAACCAAATAAACAATTGCCCTTCATGTTCAATATCCCTTGGAATTTACTAGGATTTAAATACAAAACATTAAAAGCAAATCCAAATTTCAACAGCAACCGACAAAGAAGTGGGTTAGGTAAGGAAGACAAATAGGAATAGGTTTGATTTAATCACCAGGGTTCCAACAGATAGCTAGCCGACCTCTTTGTTGACAAGTAGCGTAAATCTGTAAGTCTTGATTAGCTGATACAAATTCCTTTCTAAGTCTTTTTCGGGAGGGACAGGGGCTCCACAACATTATAATTCCAAATATTAGGGGGCAGATTTACAAGCCCCTTGCGCCACTTTAGCGCTGCCATTGCGTCACTTCTGTGACGCAACAGCGGCGTAAAGCCAGCGCCATGCTGCGGGGTATTTACAACGTGATGCATCTAGGGAGATGCGTCACGTTGTAATGCCCTGCGCCACATGAAACCTGCGTCAGGTTTCATGTGGGCGTTCCGGAGCATGGGGGGGCGTTCCGGCGCAGGAACGCCTCGCAAAAGTGGCTGAGTGAAATCTACTAGATTTCACTCAGTCACTTTTCCGACCCCGGTGCGTCTAAACCTTGCGCCTGCATGAAGCAGGCGTAAGGTGTGACGCACCATGTGCAAGATAGGCCGGGTCGGCACAGTGCTGGAGTTGCGTCGTGCCCGCGACACAACTCCAGCACTGCGCCAACGTTACGACGGCAGATGCGACACGCATCTGCATTTCCTTGCGCCTTGATGCGCCGCATTGTAAATGCGGCGCATCAGTGGTGGCGCAAGGATGGTGATGCGTGTCGTAAGTTTCCTGGCGCATCCCTGCTGATTTGCAGGGATGCGCCAGGAATTGTAAATCTGCCCCCACGTTTCTCCCAATTTCATTAGTCTACCTTTATCCTTCTAACCGAATGTAGTTCACTATTTATAATTTCCATAGCACAAAAGGTTGAAACTTTTACATCATCGACACTGGCATTTTTTCCCCAAAACGTGAGATTCTATTCTTCCACCAGGGATCATTACTCCACTGAGCAGCTCAAGCAATTTCTTTAGACATTTTTCTTTACACTTATTCCACATTGACTCGGAGCTTAGGCATAAGATTTCAGCCCCATACTAACACTGAGGGGACACCCACTGGTTGATGACACTACAAGATAACTCCTCGACACTCTGGGCCGCTGTTCATTCAAACTGAGACGCAGTATCCTCTGCCCCTCTCCGCCTAAGTGGACTTCACCATCCCTAATGGACAAATAAGTAAGGTCTTGAACAATGTATGATTTAATTCCTAGTAGAGACTGGGAAATGGAATAATGAGGGACGGATCGGGTCTCCAACATAGTTCTAATTAAGCAAGGTTTTCTCTCTGACAGTTGTTGCCGAACGGGTGGGCGGCTGATCCACGCACCACTAGTTTCCAGGGTGGGCGATAGGTGCTCTGCAAATTGGGGGAGGCGGGAGGCTCAAATACCACCATGCAGGGACGCAGGGAGGGGGGTGGGGGTAAGGGAAGACGTTGGGGGGTGGGAATACTGTCAGCAAGCAACTCCGGCACTGTTGACGGAAAACATAGGACAACGTACTTAGATATAAGCTCTGACAGAAATGGGGAGAAGGGAAGTTTGTTGTGTTTTTTGTTTGGTTTCAATACTGATTACATGGTACGACAGACTTGGTCCACTTGGACTCGCACACTGTGCACTGAGAGACAAAAGAAAATTAATGCACGTTATTTGATTGCGCCATATTTGGATTGCGAGAGGCCTGAACGGACTCAGGGTACGACACATACTATTATTGTAGTTAGCAATGGGTCCACTATTAAAGCAGGGACCTAAATTGTTATCCTGGAATGTAAACGGCCTTGGTGATAAGATAAAGAGAGGCATTGTGTTGCAATATATAAAGCAAAAACAACAGTTGATGGACAGAATGCAGAACAATGTCATACATTCACCCCAGTACAGAGATCTGGGCCTAAATCCATCGTTTTTTTGCTCACCATGCCATTCCAGTTTGAACCCAGCCATATGCAAATCAGTCTTGACCCTGTGCCTCATGGGAACAGTCCAGCCCGAACTGCCAAGCCAGGTCCTCCCTGGACTGGAAACAAGCATCCTAGGACCGGTTTCGGGGTTTCACCCCTCTTCAGCCAGGATAGCTTGATTCCAGTGGCATGGAGAGCACGGGACCCACGTCTGGGCATACCCGTCCCACTCGGGGTGACAAATGCAAAAACAACAGTTGATGGACAGAATGCAGAACAATGTCATACATTCACCCCAGTACAGAGATCTGGGTCTAAATCCATCGTTTTTGCTCACCATGCCATTCCAGTTTGAACCCAGCCATATGCAAATCAGTCTTGACCCTGTGCCTCATGGGAACAGTCCAGCCTGAACTGCCAAGCCAGGTCCTCCCTGGACTGGAAACAAGCATCCTAGGACCGGTTTCGGGTTTCACCCCTCTTCAGCCAGGATAGCTTGATTCCAGTGGCATGGAGAGCACGGGACCCACGTCTGGGCATACCCGTCCCACTCGGGGTGACAAATGCAAAAACAACAGTTGATGGACATAATGCAGAACAATGTCATACATTCACCCCAGTACAGAGATCTGGGCCTAAATCCATCGTTTTTTGCTCACCATGCCATTCCAGTTTGAACCCAGCCATAGGCAAATCAGTCTTGACCCTGTGCCTCATGGGAACAGTCCAGCCTGAACTGCCAAGCCAGGTCCTCCCTGGACTGGAAACAAGCATCCTAGGACTGGTTTCGGGGTTTCACCCCTCTTCAGCCAGGATAGCTTGATTCCAGTGGCATGGAGAGCACAGGACCCACGTCTGGGCATACCCGTCCCACTCGGGGTGACAAATGCAAAAACAACAGTTGATGGACAGAATGCAGAACAATGTCACCCCAGTACAGAGATCTGGGCCTAAATCCATCGTTTTTTTGCTCGCCATTCCAGTTTGAACCCAGCCATATGCAAATCAGTCTTGACTCTGTGCCTCATGGGAACAGTCCAGCCCGAACTGCCAAGCCAGGTCCTCCCTGGACTGGAAACAAGCATCATAGGACTGGTTTCGGGGTTTCACCCCTCTTCAGCCAGGATAGCTTGATTCCAGTGGCATGGAGAGCACGGGACCCACGTCTGGGCATACCCGTCCCACTCGGGTGACAAATGCAAAAACAACAGTTGATGGACAGAATGCAGAACAATGTCATACATTCACCCCAGTACAGAGATCTGGGCCTAAATCCATCGTTTTTTGCTCACCATGCCATTCCAGTTTGAACCCAGCCATATGCAAATCAGTCTTGACCCTGTGCCTCATGGGAACAGTCCAGCCCGAACTGCCAAGCCAGGTCCTCCCTGGACTGGAAGCATCCTAGGACCGGTTTCAGGGTTTCACCCCTATTCAGCCAGGATAGCTTGATTCCAGTGGCATGGAGAGCACGGGACCCACGTCTGGGCATACCCGTCCCACTCGGGGTGACAAATGCAAAAACAACAGTTGATGGACAGAATGCAGAACAATGTCATACATTCACCCCAGTACAGAGATCTGGGCCTAAATCCATCGTTTTTTTGCTCACCATGCCATTCCAGTTTGAACCCAGCCATATGCAAATCAGTCTTGACCCTGTGCCTCATGGGAACAGTCCAGCCCGAACTGCCAAGCCAGGTCCTCCCTGGACTGGAAACAAGCATCCTAGGACCGGTTTCGGGGTTTCACCCCTCTTCAGCCAGGATAGCTTGATTCCAGTGGCATGGAGAGCACGGGACCCACGTCTGGGCATACCCGTCCCACTCGGGGTGACAAATGCAAAAACAACAGTTGATGGACAAAATGCAGAAAACAGGGTCAAGACTGATTTGCATATGGCTATGTCTGAACTGGGGTGGCGTGGTGAAGCAAAATACCGATGGATTAAACCCAGATCTGTGACTGGGGGTGAATGTTTGCCAATGTGCAGCATTCCGTCCATCATCTTGTGTGTTTTGCATTTCGCCCTATGTGGGAAGGGTATGCCCAGACGTGGGTCCCGTGCTCACTACGCCACTGGAGTCAAGCTATCCTGGCTGATGAAGGCTGATAGCCTGAAACCGGTCCTAGGATGCTTGATTCCGGTCCAGGGAAGACATGGCTTGGCAGTTCGGTCTGGACTGTTCCCATGAGGCACAGGGTCAAGACTGATTTGCATATGGCTATGTCTGAACTGGGGTGGCGTGGTGAAGCAAAATAACGATGGATTAAACCCAGATCTGTGACTGGGGGTGAATGTTTGCCAATGTGCAGCATTCCGTCCATCATCTTGTGTGTTTTGCATTTCGCCCTATGGGGAAGGGTATGCCCAGACGTGGGTCCCGTGCTCACTACGCCACTGGAGTCAAGCTATCCTGGCTGATGAAGGCTGATAGCCTGAAACCGGTCCTAGGATGCTTGATTCCGGTCCAGGGAAGACATGGCTTGGCAGTTCGGTCTGGACTGTTCCCATGAGGCACAGGGTCAAGACTGATTTGCATATGGCTATGTCTGAACTGGGGTGGCGTGGTGAAGCAAAATAACGATGGATTAAACCCAGATCTGTGACTGGGGGTGAATGTTTGCCAATGTGCAGCATTCTGTCCATCATCTTGTGTGTTTTGCATTTCGCCTATGTGGGAAGGGTATGCCCAGACGTGGGTCCCGTGCTCACTACGCCACTGGAGTCAAGCTATCCTGGCTGATGAAGGCTGATAGCCTGAAACCGGTCCTAGGATGCTTGATTCCGGTCCAGGGAAGACATGGCTTGGCAGTTCGGTCTGGACTGTTCCCATGAGGCACAGGGTCAAGACTGATTT
This sequence comes from Calotriton arnoldi, assembly GCA_963921515.1. Classification (NCBI taxonomy): domain Eukaryota; kingdom Metazoa; phylum Chordata; class Amphibia; order Caudata; family Salamandridae; genus Calotriton; species Calotriton arnoldi. Next base: position 14,014 of record CAWUFW010026058.1, on the reverse strand, counting down.
GCATATGGCTATGTCTGAACTGGGGTGGCGTGGTGAAGCAAAATAATGATGGATTAAACCCAGATCTGTGATTGGGGGTGAATGTTTGCCAATGTGCAGCATTCCGTCCATCATCTTGTGTGTTTTGCATTTCGCCCTATGTGGGAAGGGTATGCCCAGACGTGGGTCCCGTGCTCACTACGCCACTGGAGTCAAGCTATCCTGGCTGATGAAGGCTGATAGCCTGAAACCGGTCCTAGGATGCTTGATTCCGGTCCAGGGAAGACATGGCTTGGCAGTTCGGTCTGGACTGTTCCCATGAGGCACAGGGTCAAGACTGATTTGCATATGGCTATGTCTGAACTGGGGTGGCGTGGTGAAGCAAAATAACGATGGATTAAACCCAGATCTGTGACTGGGGGTGAATGTTTGCCAATGTGCAGCATTCCGTCCATCATCTTGTGTGTTTTGCAATATATAAAGCGACATTCGCCTGAGGTAGTTTTACTCCAGGAGACACACTTGTTGGGAAATACATGCAAGGCATCGACCATATGGGGCTTCCGGCTCGTGGCACATTCCGCGTTCGTAACTGGATCTCGGGGATCGGGCATAATGGTGCGTAAAAGCCTCCAGTTGGCGATTGACCACATTTGGACGGATAACCTGGGGAGATTCATCGCGATCTTGGGGAGATGGGAAGGACGCATATTGAACTTAGTGTCAGTGTATATTCCACCTGGCCTCCATGCCTCAGCCTTTGGTGACCTGGGAGATCTGCTGCTCGCTCTGCCGGAGGGGAGACTCCTTGTGGGGAGAGATTTTAATTCAGTTGTTTCAGATAGTCTCGATCGTTGGCCCCCTAAAAACCTTCCGTCTTCCCGGACACAGATACATAGTTTCACGAAGGCAATGGGACTCATTGATATTTGGAGGGCGCGTCACCCCATGGAGCAGCAGTATACATTTTACTCAGGTGCCTACCGCAGCATGTCCAGAATAGACTATATTATCACACCAGCGGATCAGCTAGAACAGGTTACAGAGGTGAGACACCTAGCTAGGGGAATATCAGACCATTCGCCTATCTGGGCCCTGATAGAGGTGGGGGAGCCACAGATTGGAAGGGTGGCCCCAATAAATCCACGGTATCTCAAGGTTCCCTTGATAAAAGAAAAGCTAGTGAAAGAAATTGATCTTTACTTCATTGAAAACGAAAATTCGGTAGAGTCCTCTCAGACGCTATGGGAGGCCTATAAAACAGTAATCAGAGGCTCTGCTGTCTCCCTGATTGTAGGCATCAAGAAAGAAAAACAGGCAGTAAAGGCAAGTCTTAAAGCAGAGATACTGATATTGGAAAGTCAGTTAAGAGAAACTAATGCAGAGGAAGTCAGACGCGCCTTAAAATTAAAAACAAAAGAATATGTGGCCCACGCCACAGATGCGGCCAAAGCACAATAGAGGGAACTCTTAGTAGAATTTAAGAGGTGGGGGATAAGGCCGGTAAATTATTAGCATGGCTGGACCGCAAAGAGCAAGCCAATAGAGTAGTGGTGGAACTCAGCGATGAGCATAACAATCTATACACTGAGCCGCAAGATATTGCACACACATTTGGCAGTTACTATGCCCAAATTTATAGATCCCAAACGGTTTATACAGGAGAAGATGCGGACACATTCCTGAAAGATATCTCCCTACCCGTACTCTCTGATGAAAATCGAAACTAATTTGAACAGGAGCTGGTCGCTACAGAGGTAGAAAACGCAATACAAGATTTGAGCTCGGGCAAGGCAATGGGCCCAAATGGTTTACACATTGAGCTGTACAAACTAGCTCCCAGCAGACTGGCACCTTATTTCACAGCTATGTTTCAGGAGAGCTGAGAGGTGGGAACTCTCCTGCTAGATCAGAGACTAGCAACCATAGTGGTTATTCACAAAAATGGTAAACCTAAAACCAAAAGCTCCTCATACAGACCAATATCACTGCTCAACGCGGAAGCCAAAATCCTAGCTAAAATACTGGCCACCCACTTGCTACCAGTTATCACCAAACTGGTTCATCCGGATCAGTCCGGCTTTCTGCCAGCCAGAAACACTACTCTTAATTTACGACAGCTTTATGGGGTACTAGCTCGAGTTAATACATTACGGGAAAACACGGTGGTGGTGTCCTTGGATGCCGCCATGGCATTCGACACAATTGAATGGCCCTACATGTTTTCAGTCCTAAAGAAATTGGGATTTGGCCCGAGTTTTCTGAGCTGGATACATCTACTGTACAAAAACCCAATGTCTCAAGTGGTGGTCAATAACCGAAGATCCCCAATGTTCACACTCGGGAGAGGAACCAGGCAGGGTTGCCCCCTTTCTCCACTGCTTTTTGCCCTTATGTTGGAGCCGCTAGCAATGTGGATAAGGAAGGATCCTGTTATCAGAGGACTAAAATGGGCTGAGGAGTGGGAGGACCGTATTTTGTTGTATGCGGACGATATACTGCTATATCTAGCGTCACCCAGTGCCTCCCTGAATAGAGCAATGCATATCTTTATAGCTTTTGGGAAATGCTCTGGCTATAGCATAAATTGGTCCAAATCGGTCGATTATGTTTTGTGTGGCAAAACACCTACACTGCCACAGGGTATCAATATCACTGAAGCCAAATCAAGTTTTAAGTACCTGGGGATCCATGTTTCAGAGGATCTCACCCTCTTCTGTGAACAAAATCTCCTGCCCCATTACAAAGACTAAGATCTGATGTTAAACATTGGGAAACCCTTCCGTTGTCCCTGCTGGGGCACGCGGCACAGTTTAAGATGATGGCCTTGCCGCGTTTCTTATATGTACTGCAAAACTCGCCTTGCCAGGTCGGGGCAGACTATTTCAAATCCATAGAAAGCGCCCAGAGGAAGCTTCTGTGGGGGGGTAAACCGCCCAGGATATCCATTCAAAAACTCACTCATGGGTGGTACGATGGAGGGATTGCATTCCCCGATATAAAGCGATACTACTGGGCTGCACAGCTAGCAGCAATTAACCAGTGCACTTATAGGCCCGCGGGAGATCCCGGTTATCAAATGGACAGATGGCTTCTCCCAGGAGGGGATTTCACGAGGGTGTTATAGATCAAACCCACCAAATTGAAACTTAGTGGCCCCAACACTACATGTGGTACAGATATGGCGGGCGGCATTGAAAAGCTTGGCCTGGGAGGGGAAGATAACACGCGCCACTCCTCTCTGGGACGCAGAGGTTTTCGGCAACCTCAGGAAAACCAAGGGATTTGACCGATGGGATCTAATCGGCATTTCTAAGGTTGGGGATCTTCGGTAGGCGGGAGAAGTGGTCACCTTTTCCCAATTACAGGGGGAATATGACCTGGCCAACACCGAATATTTCAGGTACATGCAGATTAAACACGCGCTGCAGACGACAATAGTCGGGGGAGAGACGCCACCTGAATCCTCCCCACTAGAAGATAGAATCTTAGATGAATACATGTCAGAGAAAGCCATTACTCTAACTTATAAGAAACTCATTAATAATATGTCTGATCCCCTTCTCCGGCTCCGCTCCAAATGGGAACACAATGTGGCGGGGCTGGAAGACGAAGAATGGCTCGAGGCACTTGCGTCCCCCAAAGAGGTAGCTATCTCATCTAGGTTGAGACTGATACAATTGAAAGTGCTTTACAGGATCTATCTTGCGGGCTCGGCAATGGTGAAGATGGGCTACAGAATGGAACCGGGATGCACGAGAAAGTGTGGACAGGAGGGAACCTTTATACACACACTCTGGGAATGTACATATATACAGGTGTACTGGTCCGAGATTACGAAATGTATGGCAGAAGTGATGGGTTGTGAGATTGATTATATCAAAGTGTGCCTTCTGAATATATGGGGCCCCACTGATCTAAACACCAAAGGTAAAATATGGGTGACTCTTGGTATGACAATTGCAAAACGTAACATAGCAAGACTGTGGAGGACGCAAGATCCACCGTCCGTCATGGAGTGGGAGAACGACCTGGACTGGTGTATGTTGACAGAGAGGACAGTTTATGAGTCTAGAGGGTGTCCAAACAAGTGGTCGCAGATCTGGGAGAAGTGGAATAATTGCAGGGAAGGAATATGTGAGCCCCCGAGGCAGAGATACGGGGATGACCCATTGTAGACCAGCAGGACGTCTTGTTACATGTATTAACTTGGTGATGTAGTCAGGCTCTGTATCTTCAGTAAAGGTCAACAATGGGTGCTCTCTTGATTGCTATTGTTTGTAAAATGTCTGAGGTGTGTAACTTGTCATCAATAAAAAGAAATATAAAAAAAAACACTGAGGGGACACCATTCCCCTAAATGCGGTAAACACTGGGGAGAGTGAGTAACCACCAAAAGCTTTCTTACATTTGGCTAGTCCTTATAATATAGATAAAGCCATGGCATCCTCCATTTCACAATGCAATACCCAAAGTACTTATATGAGGTAGCCACTTCTACAGGTTTATCCCCCAAGACTCACATGTAAGGTTGGATATCTTGCCAAATTTGACAGTTTTTGTTTTATCCATATTTATGGTCAAATCATTGGAGGTACAATATTTACTGAACAACTCAAGCTTTCTTTGGAGCCCCACCTGTGTTAGGTCAACAGTTGCAAGATCATCAGCATACAGAAGGAAAAATATATGTCTCACCTCCATTTTAACAGGAAAAGCTGTGGCTTCCATTAGGACCTGTGGCAGGTCAATGAGATACAAGGAAAAAAGCATAGGGGCCAACACGCACCCTTGTCTCAACCCATTCTCTGAAGTGATTTTCCTTTATAAGGTCCCCAAGAGATCTAGTTCCACCTGCGCCCAGTTACCATTGACTAATTCTTGAAGAATCCTCAAGAGATATTCCCGGAAACCTATGTCACTCAATTTGGACCATAAACTTTTTGATATACTTAGTCAAAAGCCAAGCAAAAATCCACAAAGCAACAAAATAAGGTACCAGTGGTTTTCATCACCTTGTGACCCATTGCTCATAAGCTAAAGCAGTGGTCATTCGTAGAGTGACTTGGTATATACCCACCTTGATTGATCGGAGCAAAGTTATTACACTCAACAAATTCTTTCACATGCTGTAAAATAGCCTTTAAATATAATTTGGCCCCAACATCAATTAAACTTATCAAACGAAAGGTGTCTGCTGGATCATTTTTCTTGTCAATTGGTTTGATTACCGCCCTTTGCAGCTAACTGGGAACAATCCTAAATTAGGGCCTCATTACGATGACGGTGAGACTGCTACCGACAGCCTGTCGGTGGCGGTCTAACCACAATAGTATGCATGTTTTCCGCCCGCCACATTAGGATGGCGGGCGGAGGGGTGGTGGTCGGAGAGACTGACCTCCATGGATCTGACAGTCTCAAGGAACCCGTCGGACAGTCGGAGGGTACTCCGATCCCTACAATGCTGGCGTAGGGATTATGATGTCCCTCCCCACCTGCCATTTCATGGTGAGTTACCCGCCATGAAAAGGCTGGCAGAAAGGGACATTGGGGGACCATAGCTGGCCCCCCTTCTCCCTAGCCCTTAGTGTTGGGTTTTGGGGGCACCTATGGATCCCCCCTACATATCCCTGCACCATGTGGCAGGCACCGCATGGTGTTTGCCACATAGTGCAGGCATATGCACAATGTGTGTTTTTTAGACTGCGGAATGTGCTGCAGCCAGCGGCACACGCCGCAATACAAAAATATACTTTGGAACTGCCTTGAAGGTGGTTGCATTGTAATCCGGGGTGCGGGACTGCCAACAGCTTGTCGGGCGGTCCCATCCCCGATACGATGGTGGTCGGACGTAAGTCCGACTGCCATCGTAAGCAGCCGCTTAATTATTGAAATAAACACTTTGGAGAAAAAGTGGGACCACCAGTTAAAATCAGATTTTATTTCAAGTGCCGGTAAGTTATCTGGACCGGCAGCTCTCGTCAACTTGAGGGAGGATATTATTTTAGTCAAAGAATTTACACTTAGCAGATTAAACAAGCTCTTCTCTGGGGGAACCCAGGGGCATCTGCTTAGATGATCAGGAGAACTATATAAAGTTCTCCTGATCATCTAAGCAGATGATCAGGAGAACTATATAAACTAGTTAGGTGAGAGACTAAAACCTCCTCCAGTACCAGGCAATTTATTAGCTCTTTGACTACCGTCCTGCTCATCTGGTCAAGTTTCCAGAATTTTTTTGTATCCATAATGGTTAGGGCTGATATTATTTCTTCTCAATTTGCCTTAAAATAGTCAGATTTATTTCACTTTAGCAATGACTCATACCTCGCTTTGGCCATATTATACTCAGCTCTCTCCCCCAAGTCTACCGGACACCACTCATTGAGCCTCTCTTTCTGAAGACTTCTCTTGAAAACTTGCCATTGGTGATCACACCAGGGAGATTTATTTGCCAGGGAACAAACTGAGAAATGATGGAAATACTTTACGGGATTGTTAATCACACATAAGTACCAAGGGCCTTATTTATGAAAACTGTCACATCACTGCGTGAAAACAGCAATGCAAAAGTTTTCACTGTGCCCTCCTTGCGACATGATGGATGCGTCATATTTACTGTATGACGCATCATGTCACAAGGAATGACTGTTGGCACAAAACTGATGCATTGATGGAGTTGTGTTAGAAGCGTGATGCAACTCCAGCAATGCAGCGGGGAGAGCTATGATTATATCACTGCATCACCCTTACGCCTGCCATGAGGCAGGCGTAAGAATTTGACGCAGTTGGGTCCTAGAAGTGGTGCAGTGAAATCCGACAGATCAATACGAGTTGTTATTCTTTTTGTAAATTAATTTTCCAGAGGGATCACAGTTTGCTTTAGGTGGGTTTCAAACCGACAACCAACTTTAAACCCCAGTGAAACCATTTCTGAGATTCCAACCGACCACTCTAAAGAAATGGCACATCTCAAAGTGCCACATTTGTAAAAACATATAATCTATATGACACTTCTGGTTGCTATACACATAAAATTAATCTGCTGGAGTGTCATTGTCAAAGCAGCCGTTCAAACAGACAAATCCTAATTCTGCTAAATACTTTTTTAGCCGGAGAGCCCAACTTGCTTGAGTACAAGGAGGATAAATTGCCTCAGGTATGTTAACAGCTTCCAACATTTCAACATGGATATTGTCCACCCAAGAGTGAACTAATCAGAAGATTATAATTACCCACAATTATTATAAGAGAGGATGCAGAGAGGCCCCCTTTAATTGTGGAATCTTTTACAAACAGCTCTCATTGAGTGTTAAAGTTAATCTGCATCCTCTGGTTCACACATAAATTCACCACGATTAAAGCATTAATAGGCATACAACCTTCAAACAGATTTAGGGAGCAAGCTAACACCCAATCACACTTAGTCTGTATCTGTGAGGTCCTTTTAACACATTTCATGGAAACCATAGTCAAAAGGCCCTCAGTTAGACACCCCACTCCTACACTGAATGCATCTTTTGAGAATTACATAAATCTACTTAGCATTAGGTTCACACTATCAACCATGCCTCCTGGAAGCAGATAATAAGGCTAATATCCCATATCGTATCTAGATCTACTGACCTCTGCAAGCGTTCTACTCTGTGAACATTTCAGGAGAATACACATAGGTTGGCTGGTGGACCCGGATCACTGACACAATATCGGAGCCAACAATGGGCATCATTACAATGTCGGGCAGATGTAAGAGGACTGGAACCACCTGACCTTAGGTCGGCGGCTCTGACCGCGCAATTTGGATGCGACCGCCCTATAGCTGTGGTCGGAAATATCCATTTTACAATGGCTGCTTGTGCCGTGGGTGGAAAAGGCCCGCAGCACAAGCTGCCATCGTCAAATTAATGCTTTTAAACATCCCTACACCGTGAGGCACCACACGGTGCAGGGATTTTTAGGCCTCATAGCAGAGGCCGTTGATGGAAAGTGACCCTGCTAGGAGCCCCCAACGTCACCTTCTGACAGCCTTTCCATGTCGGAAAGACCAACATGGAAAGGCTGTCGGAAAAATGTCAACATAATCACGACTGCGGAGACGAGGCTGGCTCCGCCATCATTATGGGATCAAGTGTGTTTCCGATGCTCGGCGGACGGTCCCTCCGCCAGATGCCTCTGCCCGCCACATCATAATGCGGGAAGCGGACCGCAGTGGCAGATGTCGGGCAGACCGCAACCAACAGTTGATCAGTTGTGGTCCGCCTGACATCGTAATCGGGTCCAAAATTTTGTAACAAAAATTTTGTGTCAAAAATATTGTTTACAAATATATTGTTTCCCTATCCTTATAATGATTAGTACAAAAATATTGAGAAAAAAATATTGTTTCACACTAATATCGTAAAAAAGCATACAAAATATTGTTTCTTAATACAGATGTAGTTTAAAGTTGTATATCTTAAATATTTTAATATATTATATTAATATAATATTATTGAAATATAGCTACATATAAATATATACACTGGTCACTGTGCGTCCCCACACCCCTTAGCAGCTGGCGAAGGGGTGTGGAGACACAGAGTGACCAGTGTATGCAAATTGACAAATTTTAACCCCTGTACGGTAAGAGACAATAACGTGAATGAGGCATAGAACGGCAATCCAAGGAAGTAAGGAAAATAAACAGTGCTTATTCATTTAGGTATGATAACGGATAAAGGCTTTGAAGTATAGATGGATGCTATGCACCAAGCACTGATATGTTGCTGCTCTGACATGGCAGCCGGAGTCCAGTGATAACGTTGATGTCCTTTTTCCATTTGCCATCGAGGGAAAACTACCAATGAAAACGAGGTAGTGACAATTAAAGGAACTGAGACAATGGGTGCTTTATTTCATATATTGCCCTGAGGAAGGCATATTCGCAAAACCCGTCTGCAATAAATATATGGTTACTTTAACCCCATGAGTGCCTGCACTTTTTGGAACTTTATGTATATATATATTCACTGAAAAAACCATAGGTTTTAGGGACAGTTATAGTTAGTTGGACATTGCACTCGTACAAAACCCGTGAAATTCCCCTGTTATAGTTAGTTCAGCTAACTATAACTCGCGCCCCCACAATGCACTGCTGATGACGTCACATATTACATCACTCATGACATGGTCAGTGACATCACTGATGAGATCACTGAAGAATGTGCTAGTATTTGTATGAGTAAGTGAGTTGGTGTGTGTATAACTGTATAGGTGAGTAAATGGGTGTGTGATTAATTTTTCACATGACTGACTAGGTGTGTGAGTACCTCTATGGATGAGTGGCGGTGTGTGAGTGTTTATATAGGTGTATGAGTGCATATGATAGTCCTGTACTCAGTGACCGTAAGTATGAGTGCCTGTACGGGTGAGTGAGTAGATGTGTGTGTGTAGACCTAAGAATCAGTGAGTGGGTATGTACTTATTGGTATTGGAGTGTGTATGGTTTTGAGAATGGCAGTCTGTAATTTAGAGTGGGTGTATCAAAAGTTATATTAGGGTGTGAGAAGATGCATCAAATTATCACATGGATGATGTCATCAGTGATGTCATCAGTGATGTCATTTGAGATGTCATCAGTGATGTCATCAGTGATGTCACTGACCATGTCATGAGTGATGTAATATGTGACGTCATCAGCAGTGCATTGCGGGGGCACGAGTTATAGTTAGCTGAACTAACTATAACGGGGGAATTTCACGGGTTTTGTACGAGTGCAATGTCCAACTAACTATAACTGTCCCTAAATCCTATGGTTTTTTCAGTGAATTTCAAAGGTTTTTTAAAGGCTAATTTCTAACTATAACGTGCCTGAAACCTATGGTTTTTAAGTGAATTTCAAAGGTTTTTTAAATGCTAATTTCTAACTATAACGTGCCCCGCCCCTCCCTTCACCACTGTGCAAACGCGCCCGTGGCGTGTTTTAAGTTGGGGGATTAAGTCCCCTTGAATCATGAGGGTCCCTGGGGTCCAACTAGCCCACCCTGTACCTCCAGTAGGCGTCAGGACTGCGTTGCAGAGAGGTGTTCAGAGGCCACGCCCCTTTACACCTCTCTGCAACGCAGCTCTGTGGCGCTTTCTGGACATACCTGGTGGGCTAGTTGGCCCCCAGGGACCCTCAGCATTGAAGGGGATTTAATTCCCCATCTTAAAACGCGCCACTGGGCCTGTTTGCACACATGTCACCTGAAGCCCCGCCCCCTCCATTCACCACTGTGCAAATGCGCCCCTTGGCGCGTTTTAAGTTGGGGGATTAACTCCCCTTGAATCCTAAGGGTCCCTGGGGTGCAACTAGCCCACCAACTACCTCCATTAAGCGCCACAGAGCTGTGTTGCAGAGAGGTGTAAAAGGGGCGTGGCCTCAGAACACCTCTCTGCAACGCAGCTCCCTGGCGCATACTGGAGGTTCCTGGTGGGCTAGTTGGCCCCCAGGTACCCCCAGTATTCAAGGGGAATTCGTTCCCCCTCTGCAAACGCGCCAGGGGGCGCGTTTGCAGAGTGCTGCCAAGGAGGGGGCGTGGCCTCCGGTGCGATGCCGGTATTTTTATTTTTTAAGAAGGGGGCTGTGTGGCCCCCCTTCTTTTTCTAATTTATTGGCCCTGGGGGCCCCATCCCCCAGGGCCTGCCCCCTAATATTAAAAAAAAAAAAGTATTTGGAAGGGGGCCGCGTGGCCCCCCTCCCGAGGCCTTAATCGGCCCCCGGGACCCCATCCCCTGGGGCTTGGCCTTATTTATTTTTTAAAACTCTTTTGGAGGGGGGCCGCGTTGCCCCCCTCCTCAGGCCACTTATGGCCCCGGGGACCCCTTCCCCTGGGGCCGGCCTTTGTTTTTTGGGTTTTTTTAATAGAATTTTGGGGAGGGGGGCCGCGTGGCCCCCCTCCCAGGCCACTTGTAGCCCCGGAGACCCCATCCCCCGGGGCTGGCCCTCTGCGTTGGGGACTGTGGGGGGGTCCCCAATCCTCCCATGGTCCCGCCGGCTCCCCGCGTCCCTCCGGAGCCGGCATTGCTTTTCCACATGGGGAGCTGCTAAGATGCAGCTCCCCATGTGGAAAAGCAATAGTCTTTGGTTTTTGGAAGAGAGAGCAGGTTTCCTGCTCTCTCTTCCAAAAACCAAAACAGTTTGCTATGGCAGGACGGGAGCCGCGAGGCTCCCGCCCTGCCATAGCAAACTACAGTGTCCCGGGGGTGAGCACCCCGGGACACTGCAGGAGCCAGCCCTGGGGGGTGGTGGTCCCCAGGGCCATCAAGGGCTCCAGGAGGGGGGCCGCGTGGCCCCCCTCCCAACATGTGCAAAGCCCCGGGGAGGTGGTGGTCCCCGGGGCTCAGGGGTCTGAAACGGACCCCCACATTGTAATTCTTAGTGCCCCTGGGGGGTGGCGGTCCCCGGGGCTGCGGGAGGGGCGAGTGCCCTCCCGCACCATTTTAAATTGAAAGCCCCGGGGGGTGGCGGTCCCTGGGGCTTGGGCGGGCCTTAGAGGCCCCCCCATGCATTATTTCAATTAACCCCGCATGCCCCCAGGATTTGGGCCACCCGGGGGCAAAATAACATCGAAGCGCAGGACACCGCGCTTTGATTTTTTTTTTTATCGGCGGGATCCGCGCACCCTAAGCGCATCCCGCCGATTTAAAAAAAAAAAAAAAAATGCATTTTTCTGCCCAGGGGGTCCTTGTGGGACCCACTGAGCAGACCTAGGGCGTCAGGGTGTTTCTACCCTGCCCCCTTTTGGTTTTGCAACGTGTCAATTTATTTTTTATCACGGCGGGATCCGTGCACCCTAAGCGCATCTCGCCGATTTAAAAAAAAAAAAAAAAGTTTTTTTCTGCCCAGGGGGTCCTTGTGGGACCCCCTGAGCAGACCTAGGGGGTCAGGGTGTTTCTACCCTGCCCCCTTTTAGCGTTTTGCGCACTTGTTTCTGTGCCTCGGTTCTACCGAGGGACAAAATGGCTTCCAACACTTCCTGATTTGGAGTGTTGACAGCCACTTGACAGCCAATTAGCATGCAGCTCGTGATCGGCCATAGATATATATGTGATTTTACTTTTGATTTTCTCAGGAACTACTGAACGGATTTACACCATTTAACCAAAAGGCACGACACTGAACCAAGGGATAACTTTTTGCCAAATTTGGTGTAATTCCGTTCAGCAGTTCGGGCTGTAGCTGCGGCAACAGGTTCCTATGGAAAATTGCATGGGGAAAACACGTTTAGGACCCCCCTTTTTTCTCGGCCCCCACTTGACGAATCACCCCAAAACTTTCAAGATAGGAGCGGACCGGAGCTGGCCATAAGTTTTGAAAATTTCGCAAAGATTCGTCAACCGGCGCCAAAGTTATTTCAAATAGAATGTTGCGGATTTCCTATGGAAAATAGTTCCTAACTATAACTATCTACTGGCGACCGCCAGTAGATAATATATATATATATATTCACTGAAAAAACCATAGGTTTTAGGGACAGTTATAGTTAGTTGGACATTGCACTCGTACAAAACCCGTGAAATTCCCCGTTATAGTTAGTTCAGCTAACTATAACTCGCGCCCCGCAATGCACTGCTAATGATGTCACATATTACATCACTCATGACATGGTCAGTGACATCACTGATGACATCACTGATGACATCATGCAGTGACTGTGTGTTTCTGAAAAGTTTAAATATGTTTAATATATATAGGCAAAGGCATATTGAAGAATGACTGGGTGTATAAGTGTCTCAGTGGATGATTGAGTAGGTGCGTGACTGACTCTCCAAGTGAGTGATTAAACGTATCTTACTGAATGCATGGGTTAGTGACTAAACTGTGTGAATGTCTGTATCCATTTGTCTGTTGGTGTGCGAATAGCTACATGAGTGTCTATATGGGTTATTGATTGGTTGTCTGAATATCTGTATGGGTGCCTGAGTGTTTGTGTGGGTGGGGTGTGTGTGACTCTGTACATAGATGTGTGAGTGGGTGATTCACTGGGTGCATGATTTGAAGAGTGCATCTGTGATGGACTGCTTGGGTGGGTGAGTGTGTGTATATGTGTGTTAGTGAGTGAATGTATATCTCAGTGGTACATGTGTGAGTAACGACATATGTAAAAGGCAGTATATATGTGTGTTAGAGTATTTAAAAGGCTATAAGTGAGAGTGTGTGATTGTGAGAGTGGCTGTATGGATGAGTGTGTGCTTGTATCAGTGATTGTATAAGAGCGTAAGAATGTGCTAGTATTTGTATGAGTAAGTGAGCTGGTGTGTGTATCACTGTATAGGTGAGTAAATGGCAGTGTGATTAATTATTTGCATGACTGACTAGGTGTGTGAGTACCTCTATGGATAAGTGGCGGTGTGTGAGTGTCTATGTAGGTGTATGAGTGCATATGATAGTCCTGTACTGAGTGACCATAAGTATGAGTGACTGTACTGGTGAGTCAGTGGATGAGTGTGTAGACATAAGAATCAGTGAGTGGGTATGTAGTTATTGGTGTTGGAGTGTGTATGGTTTTGAGAATGGCAGTCTGAAGTTTAGAGTGGGTGTATCAAAGGTTATATTAGGGTGTGAGAAGATGCATCAAATTATCACATGGATGATGTCATCAGTGATGTCATCAGTGATGTCATTTGAGATGTCATCAGTGATGTCATCAGTGATGTCACTGACCATGTCATGAGTGATGTAATATGTGACATCATCAGCAGTGCATTATGGAGCACGAGTTATAGTTAGCTGAACTAACTATAACGGGGGAATTTCACGGGTTTTGTACGAGTGCAATGTCCAACTAACTATAACTGTCCCTAAAACCTATGGTTTTTTCAGTGAATTTTAAAGGTTTTTTAAATGCTAATTTCTAACTATAACGTGCCTGAAACCTATGGTTTTTTCAGTGAATTTCAAAGGTTTTTTAAATGCTAATTTCTAACTATAACGTGCCTGAAACCTATGGTTTTGTAAGTGAATTTCAAAGGTTTTTTAAATGCTAGTTTGTAACTATGCCTACAGAGGTAGGAC
>CAWUFW010026057.1:0-37333 GCA_963921515.1 Calotriton arnoldi | reverse complement strand
ACAGACATAACAGCACTCCTAGTTCAGCTCTGTGTGATCTGGAACAGCATCAAGCATAGCTCAAAAGGACACCATTGTCAGTCATGCACAAATGACAACCTACACACAAATCATATGCTCAACTACAACTGATATGTGGTTGTAAAAATGAAATTCAAGCTTGGACAGACAAAACACACCATCAACATGATCTACCCAAACAAAAGCAGGATGGCATGACTCACATATGAATAAGAAAGCACTGGACTATTAAGACCACAGACACCTTGCCGAACAGGAATATCTGCAGAAAGTGTAGTCCTTGGAGGAAACAGGGTCAGAAGACTGTGAGAATACTGCTCACCTTACACTCACCATGGGCTCAGGAAATGTATCAGATGAGTACACAGCCATGAAGGGAATTTGCCTACAGTGGTATGCCACTGGTGGCTAGGTTGTCATTGCCACTAGGCTACCAGATCCAAAGAAGACACAGACATGGGTCCACCACTATCAAGTCACATACAAGTATTGTACCATTACTTTTTGCACATGGGTGTGTCCAAAGTCACTATCACATAGTCAAAATCCATATGTACCCAAGTGTATCGATGAGACAGGTGTCTTTCTGCACATCACAAACATATGCAGCATGCTCCTCCTAAACTGTTGCACTTTGAAACACTTGCATTATGTTGACACTATGAAAGCATGACCTATGTGCAATTGTGATGTCAAAAAGTAAAGGTTTGGGACTTCATGTCACCCTCATAGCCAAAACTGATGTATACGATGACACCCAGCAAATGTAGACACCAAAATCTTGAATACATACTGTCAAAGGGCACATACTCCATGGACCATGTGCAATACATGCCCTACTAACATCATAGTATACTTACATCTACTAATTGTACATGATTTACAGTTAACTTAAAAACAATTTGGGGGACACAGAGATCAGCAATAATAAACTGGAAACAGACTTTATTCTGCAATAAAAGGCAGAAATGTAAGATAACACAAGGCCAATGGCCAGTCCATAAATGTCCATATGGTCAATGGGCCCATAAATCTTGCCCATCAACTATTGCCTGTACTCAAACTGCAAGGGGTCACCTCCCCTGGGAGGCATCTAGGGGGCATGCCAGGCACCAAAGGAACAAAACTAGGGAGGACTGGGTTGGGTTTTGGAGGGACAGGATCAGGAGGGGTGTATGGGTCCACTGCAGTGGTTGTGTCAGATTGAGGGGCGGTGGGTCCACTGCAGTGATAGGCTCAGTCTGAAGGGGGTGGACAGCTGTAGTGTGAGGGCTGGATGGAGGGGGAAGGGCTGGGTTTAACCATTTTGGGGATGATGTAATTCGTTATGGTGTGGACAGGAATAAGGTGGGACTCAGACTTTTTGGGAGGGGTTTTTTCGGTGCGGGAGGTACTGGGCTGGGCACGTATGGGTTGGTGGATGGTGGAGGGTTTGGGCTTGGGAGACCGGGGGATTTTTTGATGGGGGTGTTTGGGCTTTTCTTTTTCTCAGGGGTTGGGGGGACGGCAGGTTTAGATGTCAGGGCAGGGGGGGTAGATTCTTCTTCGGGAGGGGGTTTGGAGGTGTTGGAAGGGAAGAGGCCCAGGTCACAGAGGTAGAATGCCTGGGCTGAGGGGGGGGGGAACAGGAGAGGCAAGGGTAGGGGTTGTGGAGGCAGAGGGTTCTGAGGTCTGCGGAGTGTCTGTGGATGCATGTGTGTCGTCTGCTGGTATGTCACTGGTGCAGAGTGTGCTGTCTGTCTCCTGAGTGTGTGTGTGGGGGGGTTTGTCCTTGTGTCTGTGTGCTGCGTGTGACTGTTGAGGTGTGTGCATGTGTATGTTTGTGTGTGCTTGGGTCAGGGAGGGTAGTTGGGACTGTAGATGGGGAAGGGGCAGGAGGGTGGAGGGACTGCTGGAGCTGGGACACTGCTGCCATCAGTGTGGAGGCCAGAGCCTGATTGGATATGTGTAGGGCAGACATGTCCAAGTGAATGCCCTCCAGGAATGATACCATTTGTGTCAAATGATTGGTATGCACCTGGAGGACATTCAGGACTGCTGTCTACCCCACAGAGATCTGCCTCAGGATGTCAATGGCCTCCACACTCAAGGCAGCAGGGGAGACCGGGGCAGGGGGTGAGGTGAGGTGCCTGGCGCGAAGGAGACAGCTCCCCTGCCACGGGAACAGCCACAGACACTGGGCCTGGGAGCAGCTGGGAGAGTGGAGATAGTAGTGGTGGTAGTGGACTCCGATGTAGAGGAATCATTCCCTGTCACCACCACCACAAGGGAGTCATCACGGGAGCTGGAGTGGTCTTCAGATGCTGCAGATATTGTTTCAGAACTGACCTCAGTGTGGCTCCCCTCACCCTCCGTGCTACTGGATCCCTCCACGTCCGAATCGGTACTGGACCCAGACTGGCGAACTGCTCCCCCTACATCCATGGCACTGCCCCTCCGCTGGCCGGTGCTGATGCTGTGAACAAGAATGAAAAAGAATCACATAAGTCATCTGTATGTACCGGATACATAGGCAACATCACAAATCTTCACAGATCAAACAACTACATCATTTTGACTAGTGCTATCATCTTTTCATACATTTACATTCATGGCACTTGCCAGTCTGCCAGTTAACCATTGGTCCCTCACACATGATGTCATCTGCAACATTGGGTGTATCAACATCAAATGCCACAACCACAATGTCAACTCCTTCACTATGTAGCAGGTGATGTATCGTCTTTTGCACCTGACTGTCTCGTGTCCTGACATACCTGTCTCATCTCCTCCAACAGGAGTTTAGAGCTCACAATGGGAATAGGACTCACACAATTGAATTGAGACATGGTATCCATTCTGCAATCCCTAGTCATCAAATTGGAAACCACTGGCTCTGATGTTACAGGTCATATGACTTTATTGTCATCCATCAAGCTGGCGTTGTCATTGTATAAGTCATTACACGCAGATTACAGTGATTGTGCTCATTTGTCCTGTAACTTGGGTCCTTCACTGTCAGGTCACACATCTGACTCTTATTGTGGATTCAGCAAGGTAGTAGGCATAGCTAGGGTGAGAGGCATGTGGCACACTGTCTTGTGTCATTTATGCACAGTGTCATGAAGATGAATCAGAATGTTGTGCACATTGTGAACAGATCAGCACTTTCAGATGTGAACAATGGTCAACACACATCTTCACAATGCTTCTGGTGGAACACCATGCCAATGGCCCGTCTAGGTGCATTGTCTGTACAGACCATTAGTACTGAACCACTATTCTTCAGGAGTCCAGTCAACACTGTGTACTAATCCTGTCTAGACTGCAGAAGTCCCCATTTGTATGGCCCAAGTCTGAATGTCCCTCACTTCTATTGGACATATTGCACACTTTCTACGGCTTACATTGCTCTCATTTTCCATCTCATTTGGTTAGGTTAATTCAAAATGAGGCATATTTTACATCTCTCAATCGGACAGTGATGCATCATACACATGGTTAACAAAGCCCCAAGTATGAATGGTCTAGAGCATTTACACACGTCAACCGTTGTGAATGTGTATCTGATATCGTACCTTACAGTTTCAGCTATGTTACCACCAGTGACCACTGTGTTTGACAATGAATGGCATGTTTTGTTACTGTTACAGAGCCAGACACATGGACTCACTCTTTTGGATGGAGTGAATGCAACATTACACATAATCATGTGTAAGGCCAGTGTGACAGGTGACCAGAGTTAGCATACGCTGTAATTGGCTCATGGGATACATTTGATTA
Source organism: Calotriton arnoldi (assembly GCA_963921515.1). NCBI lineage: Eukaryota > Metazoa > Chordata > Amphibia > Caudata > Salamandridae > Calotriton > Calotriton arnoldi. The sequence continues at coordinate 33,550 of CAWUFW010026057.1, read as the reverse complement.
CACTGAGCAGCATGGCTGGGACCGAACATTGGCAAACTGACCAAGCAAAACTCACCAAGACCTCAACATTGATGTCACCTGCTGCTGGTATGTATAGCATGGGCTTTTCATACTTGAGTGCTCCAATAACATACTTCACAGATTTGTTGAAACCACACTGCCAACAGGTGATATATTAGTCAATGTGCTGACATATGTTGAGCAATAGAAGCACTCCAGAAGGTTATCTCCATGAACATGTTGTAATTTGTGCTGGTCGCATGAGCATGGCAATACTGTCACTACCCTGAACATAACTTCCTCACATGTCCCCGATGAAAGGGGAATAACCGGGCATCTAATAATCTTTGTGCATATGCAACTTTTAAAACTGAACAGTGGGTTTGACTGCACTGACTTCTGACCTGTAAAAGGGGCAGCAGGCTAAGTTACTACAACATGCATGCTTGAAGAAAGCTGTGTGACAAGGCACATACTCACCCCCTCCTTGCTGCTGTGTGGCTTTCAACTGCCCATCCAGGTCAGGGAAGACCACCGCTAGGATGCGGAGCATGTGGGGGTCAGGGTTCGGCACCCCCTCTCTTGCCTGGAAGTGACAGGCCCAGCTGGACTCTCGTCTTGGTCCAGCCTCGAAGGTGCTGCCACCTCTTGCTGCAATGACGGACGTGCCGGGTATCCAACCCCACGGAGCGCACCTTCTGGGCGATGGTCCTCCACAGCTTGGCCTTCTCATGGGAGTTGACCTGTAAAGATGACATGGTGACAGACCCTTAGTTCACATGCAACATGTTTCTGAGTCAGACACTTGTACACATAGGTCATGATCAGATTGGCAACAATGTCTAAGGGGTAGGCAATTGGCTTCATGTGCAGTTGTCCTGTGTTCAATGATGACTGTCCCATGAAAACAGTGATAAGATGTTTACCCCAGTACACACACTTCTACAGCAGTGTACCTGCCCAGAACAGTTATCTACACACTTTTACAACATACAGATAACAGTGTACATGCTTGCCTATGAGATTCCTAATGCTAGTAGTGCATGGTAATTGCACAAGTCCAATGAAAATGCAGTGTGATCATCACTCACCCGCTCCTCTGGTTTGCCATACAGCTGGCTGTACACTGGCAGGAGGGTGTCCAACAGGGACTAGTTTTCCTCCTCGCTGAAAGCTGGGGCCCTGTCCACTGTATGTGCCATAGTAGCTCCCAGAGGATGTGGACACAGCAGCAGAGAGATGGGAAGGTGCAGGAATGATGCAGGTAGTGCACGCAAGTGAAGTCTCTAGGGAACAGACAGACTTGCATCTAAAAGGCAGAGGCGGTCTTAATTCCATGCGGAGAAAGCTAAAGGTTCGCATCGGTCGCATTATCCGAATCGGTCCAATGCACAACATTACTTGCAAACGACACGCCTACCGCGACGTTCAAAAAAATCATCATCGGCCCGCAATTGACTTTGATACATTGGTGATGGAAGATTACAGAATCGGTTTCCACGCGATTAGGACACACAAACCGAAACGCGCGTCTGTCACCATAACAACCAACAGCCAGTGGCTGTGTGCGAATCGGTTCGGATGTGGCTACTGCGTCCTTTGAATACTCACCCGCGTCTGTCACCATAACAACTTGCAGCCAATGGCTGTGTCTGAATCGGTTTGAATGCGGCTACTGCGTCCTTTCTATAATCGGTCGGCAGGGCAGAGACTTCTGTAATTGATGTATTTTTGTGCATTACATGTGTGGAATAATTTGTTTAGAGATGAAATGGACCATTACATGAATAGCTCACACTTCCATGAGGAGCTAACCTTGAGGGGCACATGACACACTGATTTTGAGCCTAATACCAACATGATACAAAAGTACTCCATTTACCCTCCTAGGCTTGGTCACAGTGCCAATACATTTATGGGGATGTACAAGTCCATTCCTGACCAACTCACTGCATTTAGTGCATGTGTGACCCAGTGTGCAATCAGTGTGATTTCTGGTCAGTAAATGTTTGGTGTTTAAGACATGGATGAAGCATTTACCTTTGAATGAGTAGACCGTGACAGAATGCAGCTACATCAGCTTGTGTTTGTTATGTGAATTTCTAGTGTATATTTGTGTCCCAGACTTAAGTGGATGATGTTGTCATATATATGCAATGTGAGAAGCTGGCCTGGTATATGATGTCCACTAATTAAAGTGGGCACCTTGCACCAGTCCAGACAACCCTTATGGAGATTTAAGAGGTGTCAGAAAACCTTCAGAAAGCTATCCAAGTGGTAGCTGTGGAGAGCAGCCTTCAGGCTTAGTCTTGGAGTGTAAAGCAGCTTGTTTTACCACAATGCAATCTTATAGTATAGATTAAATGAAAAGAGAACCACACAGTAGTTATATAAATATGTATTTATTATATAACACAATCTAGTATGCTACAGTATCTCCCACACGGAGATAGACACAAAGCACACAATACTTAAGCAAAGAAATCACAGTAAATAGCACTAATACACAGTGGGCCACAGGAGGGGACCAAACCATATACTAAGAAAGTGGTATATGAACCACAACTCGAGTCAGGACGATGTCGAGAGGACGTAGAATTGCTGGGACCCCAAGGAACCACCCAAGGTGAGTAGATAGGGACCCCACGGAGTGCGTGTGCAGTGTGTGAACACGACTGCGTGCTCCGTAGAAGTCTATGTGCAAGTCGCGTTTGGATTTTTTATTTTTTATTTTTAAAGATTAGGGACCCTTCCAAGTGGACCCCCAAGAAATACCTTGGAAGACAGAAGGTTGGACTGCCACCCCACCCGTGGATACCGAAGTACCCAAGTTACCTATCCCAGGGAAGCTGGGTGCATAGGATAATAACGCGACAACATGCAGACGAATGCACGTGAATGAAAGAACTAAATCACTTCAATACATTAGGATATCCTTGCCACATTTGAGGCATTGGAACTACTATGAAAGATCTTGTAACCAACTGCCTTGCCAATGTATAGATGGAACTAAAGGATTCTATATAGAAGAGGGATACTATACCAGCTTCCATAACATCATTTACTTATATCCATGTATGAGATATAGAATAATTTCTCGGGGAAAAGATTATATAATCAGGGACTACAAATATGATTTTCTGAGAGCAATCGCCATCAATGATTTCCACCTGAGGACAAGATACCTTTTTGAACCGGAGAAAATCTTATGTCAAACAACTCATATATAACCCCCAGGCCACTATACAGATTTAAAGAAATGTATGTTTATTTGGTCCTGAAGAAGGTGATATCAATTGTTTTTCACCGAAACGTGCGTAGACCATCTCTTACACATCTGGGAATCCTACCTAAGATACAGATGAAACAAGATTTAATCAGAAGCAATGAGTCCATCTTTTGAATGTTAAAGTCGAAACTTTAAATCATGTCAGAAAGTAATAATTAGTAGGATCCCGTTAATAGTTGTGTATTTTATTGTCACACTTTTTCTAAATGTGGTATGTTTGGTAGTATGATTGTAGAGCATGATAGGTGAGAATGGAGGTATGATGGTTTTGTGGGGGTCATTACAATTGAGAGATCTGTTCTTTTAATATTTTGTAATATAAACAATCATGTGAATTTGTGAATATTTGTATATGTTTTTCATGAATATGGAGCACTAAAAAAGATAATTATTAAAAAAAACAAAAAGAATAAGCAAAAGTGTTTTGATATAAAATAAATTAAAAGAAAATTATATGTGATGAGACTTTATTTATGGGGAAATGTCGTTCTTTGAGTGATTACCATTGTTGAAATGAAATAGGTCAGATAAGAGGTTTGTTCCTTGGTTACTGTAATTTCCCCCTCCTCTTGGACCTAAAAGTAATTAGGGGGCACCTCTTTCCTTGGTTATGGACTTCGGGAAAGTGCCACTGTTGGAAGAGAAGAAAGTGTCCGTGGGGAGTGGAAAGCATAGTTGTGGCAACGAGGGAAGATGGCAGCTTGCTAGGTAGCCGGCCGGGAGCTGCTCTCCACACTTCGGTGCGAGACCGACAACACCTGCATCCACCACCGTTTATTATGCAGCTCACCGTGCCACAAGACATGCGGGTCATTTCTTGACCGTTTTCCGTTATGTCTGCTTCCTGGCTCTCCCGTCGATGTGTGGAGGCTCGGCTTTGCTTAGGGCTGCGGGCACGCTCTCTGATTTCTGAGCAGCGCGACGCACCCTCCACTGCCCTGGAAGCAGCCTCAGGGGGAAGCCTGGCTGAGTCAGCACCGGTTGCAGCCTCCGGGGAAAGGCAGGCAGAGGCAGCACAGGCTTTGCCTCCAGGAATTGTGGAAGCCCAGTCGTGCCATCCAGGGGGTTTGGGGAGGCAGCCCATAATGGAGAGGAACCTGCAGCAGAACCCTGCTACAAATCCAGTTACTGGAAGCAAGAACGGGATGAGAGGCAGAGGTATGGTGCAGGCCCTTCACATATGGAACCCATGACCCACTTATTCGAGGGTAAGGAGTGCGCAGACCGGGGGGGGGGTTAACAGCAGATCGCAAGCTTGCGGGCCTGTTAGTGCAGTCAGCTAATGACTCATCCCTTGGCAAAAGATACAAGCTTAGATCTAACACCTTTCTTCTCAGGGAGTTAAAACCACACGCTGAATCAGCAACTAGGCAGCGCATACAGCCTCCAGAACCCCCTCCTGGCAAAACTAAAGGCCTTCCTACTAAACTTTCGCAAACAAAGGACACCTCCCTAAAACAGAGAAAGAAGAGACCGTCCCAAAGGGGCCCTAAAGTGACACCCTCTCTTAGGTCGTACTTTAAACTGCATTCTCAGCTCAACATGGAGGCTTCACAGGGGGCAGTTGCCTCACTAGAGAACACGCTTAGAGTAGGGGGACGTTCTCTCTCCCACTCAGAGATTCCCATGGCAAATAGATTCTCATTACTGGATGACTCTGTCCCGCCACAAGGCAGCAATGAAGGGAGAGGAGAGAAAGAAACTCCAATCGATATATATAAAGCCCGGACGCAAAATCTAACATCAAGTCAACAGGACGATGAGGTTAGTAAGGTTAGCCACGACACACCAGGTTTGGCCATGGTTCAATGGATGTGGAGTCAACTCTCTACTGAAATTAAGGAACGTTTTTCAACTTCAGAGACTAACCAGAGGAGGATTCAAGATACATGTAGCAGCCTTGAGGAAAATCTACTGGCGTTAGCTCATCGTACTGAGGTACTGGAAAGCAAGGTTCAGGAGCTAGGGTCAGACATGAATGATAACACCCGGGAAGTGGTTAGGCTAAAACAAAGGGAGAAAGACCTATCAGAAAGGTTAGAAAGACTGGAAAATAACTCTAGGAGGAATAACATCAGGATCCTGGATGTCAAGGAAGGGGTGGAAGGAGATGACGTTAAGTCATTTGTAATAGATCTTTTGACCAAAGTCTTCCTGCACGTCGTACCTGCTACAACTCTGGAATCTGAAATTCAACGGGTACATCGCGACCCATTTAAATTAAACCCTGGGCGGAAGAAACCCAGAAAAATTCTGGTGAACCTACAGTCTTACACACTTAAGGAAAAAATGTTGAGGGCCGCCCTCAAACAAAAAACCATGCAGGTCCAGGATCTAACCTTTAAAATTAGGTCCGATATCTCTTGTGTGCCAGAGGATAGACGGTGGGAGCTGGGCAAGCGAATAGAGCCTCTAAGGGAAATGGGTGCCCAAGTGCAGCTAAGGTTTACAGCAATTCTGAAATTGATGTGGGCCAACAAAAAGCATCGTTTTATGGCCCTCAGTAAGGCTGGTAAATAGATAAGGCACTCACGATAGAAGGCGGTTGGTGGTGACAGGTAAGTTAAGTTGTAAATACCGTATTCTGTGGATAGCAGCTCAAATATGCAAATGCCAATAGTTAGCAATGGAGGGTTCCCTGGGGAGGGAGGGGTTTGGGGGGGGGGGTGCACGTGTGGTGGGGAGCATAGGGAAAAAAATATTAAAAAAATTGTCCTCACTCAGAATAATGGGGGTTAAGAGGTGCTGTGCGGCCATAACAGAGGACGAAGGGGGATAAGGGGAAACCGCAGGGGGGTGAGTTCTTGGAGGTTATGAGTTGGTATGTGAATGGCTTTGGGTTAAAAGGAGGCAGTGTGTGGTCCTTCAATACATGAAAGAAAGCCCCGCTAGGGTCCTTTTGCTCCAAGAAACTCACCTTTTACGGCCTGGATGTCTAGCACTATTTACTAGGCAAAGATGGGTAGACAAGGTTATAGTTACAGACCAGCAATACTGCTCTAAGGGCGTTGCTATGATAATTAAAGCAAATTCAGGGATAGAGCTACGAAAATCTTAGGCTGACAAAGGCGGGCGTTGGGTAGTAGCAGAAGTTAAAATTGTCCGATCTTTATATACCTTGGCTAGCTACTAAGGCCTGAATGAAGAGGATACGTCACCCCTGAATAATCTCTGTCTAGCCTGCTAGACTTTGAAGCCCCGTTCATAATTGGTGGAGACTTCAATGTCCTTTTAAACAATAATTTGGATAGATCTTCCACCCGCACTCAAATTACTTCGCCGCGAGTTAAAGCCTACCTCCTTTCTATGTTAGATCATCTAAATCTATGCGATGTGTGGCATAAGGTTAGTGGTGATTCTAGAAATTATTCCTTTTACAGCAAAAAGAATGGTCACTATTCTAGAATCGATTACTTTTTATGGAAGTGTCAAAAATCGGAAAAGTTAAAAAAATTGATTATCTGCCTATCCATTTATCCGATCACTCTGCAATTTGGTTAAAAATCGAGTTCCCCTTGAATTTGACTTCTAGAAGGTGGGCCCTGAATAGAAGGTTACTCTTGCAATCAGATATTATGAGCAAGATAGAAAGGGACACACCAGATTTGTTTTAATGGAACTCAGCGTCAGCCCCGCACACGTGGTATGGGATGCTTTCAACGCCATGGCTAAGGGGGTCTTTGAAGGGTGCCTCGGTTGCTTGGGCTAGAGCAGAAAAAAAGGCACATTGCTTCACTCGAAGATCAGCTAGCGATAGCAGAAGCCAATCTGAAGTCAGGGCATTTCCAGGGGGTGGAAAAGGTGAGTTTAGCTGGTATAGTTGAGGACCTGCAACTTAAATTCAGACTAATGATGGAGGAGAATCTGTTGCAGAAATGGGAGAACTGTGGAAAATTGTTAGCAATGAGGAGCAGAATGGATAGGTCATGTAATTATATCAGGAAGATCAAACTGGAAGGTGGGGATCAGATTGTGGAGGATAGGGAAGGTATTGAGTCGGCCTTTACTAAATTCTTTCAGGAATTATATCTTGAAGACCTGGTGGTAGATGAGGTTATGTTAGATCATTGGCTTTCTGAAAAACAACTTCCAAAACGGAGTATTGAAAGTCAATTATAGCTTAACCAGGATATATGAGGGAATGAAATCCTGACTACTCTTAAACAAATTAAGAAATGGAAAGCAGCAGGGCCAAATTCGATCCCAAAACGAAATCTATGTATTATTGGCAGAAGAAATTATCCCGGTCTGGCTAGAGTATTTAATGAAGTGTTGAGGGGCACCTCACCACTTACGGACTCTTGGAATGAGGCTGTTATTACCTTAATTTTAAAACCAGGTAAGGACCCCACACAATGTCAGTCCTACCGCCCAATATCTTTATTGAACTGTGATTATAAAATCTTCACAGGGATATTAACAGCCCGTTTAAGTAAAATCGTTGGGCCCTTAATTAATGAGGATCAGAAGGGCTTCCTTCCAGGGAGGCAGATGAAGGAACTTGTACACACCCTGATAGGCTCAATAGACCTTGCCACGATACAGGGAGCTCCGTTATCAATAATTACTCTAGACGCAGCAAAGGCCTTCGATTGGGTCAACTGGAAATATTTGAGTGGGACTTTGAAGGCTTTTGGCTTTGGTGAAACATTTAGAGAGATCCTCAAAAAATCTATAGAGCACCCAGAGCTCAAATACTAGTAAATGGCAATCTCACGGTTCCCATGCAGATAGGGAGAGGCACGAGACAAGGGTGCCCCCTATCTCCTATCCTCTTTGGCTCAAAGTTTAAGGCAGAATAAAGAAATAACTCCCTTCACGGTGGGCGGTTTCTCCAGGAAGCTGGCTTTCTATGCTACTGACCTGATTCTGTTTACCTCTGATGTCAATCAAGCTCTCCAGGAAATATTTGCTGAAGTGCAGGCATTCGGGAAGATATCTGTATATGAGATTAATAACAGCAAGACGGCAGTTATGGCTTGGAACCTAGATGCTCACGATGTCAGGTTGTCAAAAGAAATAAGATACTTAGGTGTAACAATATTACAAAAGTTAAAAGAGCTCCCCAAAGTAAATTTAATGAAAGTCTCCAAAAAGTGGACTAGTTGCTAAAGAAGTGGCAGAACTTCCCCCTCACGCAGTATGGGCAGATTAATCTAGTTAAGATGTGTGTCCTGCCTAAGTTCGCCTATCTGTTTGACAACATGCCGTTGGAGTTTGATAAGAGAATTCTTGTCAAAATACAGGGAAGAGGGGGGGCGTGGCCAACTGCCGAGGGAAATGGCCGCACAGTAGCTTTGCTCCGTCGCGCCACTCCCGATCAATCCGTTAAACACTGACTTGCCCCGGCCAAAACAGCTCATCGTGGAGCCCACCTGACCCTGATGCCAAGCCCTACTGCTGACCTGAAACTCGCCCACACCGACGGCGCCGAAGCAGCAGAGAGACAACGTTACCTCCCTGGAAGGCCGCATAGACACCGTCGCCACGGAGGTTTCACTGATGAGAGCAGACATGAGGAACATGGCGGAACGCATACACGAAGTCGAACTCTCGACCAAGGCCCTATCTACGGATACTGACCTTCTCAAGCGCACAGGTGGCCGAACTCCAAACCACCCAAGAAGCACTGACATTGCAGCTTGATGACTATGAAGGCCGCATGCGGCGCAATAACATCTGTATCTTGGGGGTGCCGGAACGAGCAGAGGGGCCCGCAGCAGACCTCTTTGTCGAGGACCTAGTTATTAACCGCCTGCGGCCGAAGGGCCTCTCCCAACATTTTTCCATTGAACGTGCACATTGAGTGCCTGGTGGCAGAGCAAGGCCTTGCGCACCCCCTTGACCACTGTTGGCGAGAATCTTCAACTTTCGCGACAGAGATGTCATCCTCCAAACGGCGAGAGCGGCTCCACCACTGGTCATAGACAATAGCAGAGTCACTCTCTTCCCGGATTTCACCCTGCGAGTCCAGAAACAGCGCCGCAGTTTCCTAGACGTCAAACGAGCATTGCGAGACCAGAGCGTTAAATATGCTATGCTGTTCCCGGCTACATTACGGGTGGAATCGGAGGGGAAGGTATGGTTTCTTACTAGACCGGAGGACGCCTGGGACTGGCTCGAGGGCTGGAGAACAGTTGAAAAACGTCACCACAAGCCGGCTGGGGACGGAGGTGGTAGAGGTAGGACGAGTCTGCGGACTGAGCCCCAGCCGAGCGATGATGTGGGAACACAGGGCCCAACAGGATAGAGTCGGGAGGCCTAGCAGAGATGTAACTGATCTGTGGTCCACGAGACTGGTCGAAACGACTCTTAATGACCGCAAGACGCTCAAGTATGTACTTGCATCGCACAATACCTTCAGCAGGCCATTTGGTATGCATAAACCAGTAATGTAACTATGTCCGCCTCCGGTGGGGATATCGTCACGCTATTCGTTTTTCAGAGAAATATCCTTTGACCGTCATCAAGGACACACTATTGGCTATGTGTATTTGTATTAATAATTGCCTAAGGGAGTGGGGTTGGATCACGTTCCTAACACTGTTGAGGGCGGGCGAAAGGCACTCTGCAAGTTGGGGGTGGCGGGAGGTTCTGTGCCCGCCATGCAGGGAGGCAGGGAGGGGTGGGAGTAAGCAGTTGGGGACCAGGGGGGGGGGGTTTGTTTGGTTTCTTTAGTTTCTTCTCTTGCGATGAAGACTGCAAATTTTGTTGTGCATAGGATTGGGTACACAGGACATATAGCTCTGGCACGTTATGCATCACAGTACACAATGGAGCCTTGGCCTGATGTTGCATTATGCCTATTGCTGATACTATGTCTGCCCGCACAGCGCTGAGCTGTCTCCGCATATTAACGTGGAACGTTAACGGGCTGGGGAATAAATTAAAGCGGGGGTGGTGCTCCACTATCTTAAGCGACAGGCCCCAGACTTAGTATTGCTCCAAGAGACGCACCTCCAAGGTAACACCTGCAAGGCTCTTGACCGTTGGGGTTACAGACTGGTAGCACATGCCGGGTTCACATCTAGCTCCCGATGGGTGGGCATTCTCATCCGTAAACAATGCCCCTTTATTTTAGGTAACATTTGGACCGATGACCTGGGTAGATACGTTGCTGTGGCGGGCACGTGGGAAGGGAAGCCCTTAATATTGTCTCAGTCTATGTTCCCCCAGCTCTTTAGACGTCTACACTCTCTGACCTTGGCAAGCTGCTACTGGAGCTCCCAGTCAGCTACCTGGTGCTAGGGGGTGATTTTAGCTTGGCCTAGGATGGGCGTGTGGATCGTCTGCCTCCTAGACCGGGTACACATGACACATCCGCCCTACGGGACTTTCTCACTGCATTTGGTCTTCTGGACCTTTGGCGTCATTTTAACCCCCTGACTCCAGGCTTTACATTTCACTCTGGGGCCCACGGAAGTCAATCCCGTATTGATCACCTGTTCACGCATGTGGATGACCTCCACTACTTTAGTGAGGCCACGCTTCTTGCCCGGGGCATCTCGGACCACTCCCCAGTTATGACCCAATTGATTATATCCCGGGAACGTTCACGCCTTACCCTTTCTATCACTCCGTGGAGCCTGAAGATCCCGCATATCCGGAGTGCTCTCCTGGAAGGGGTTGAACATTACTTCGCAGAAAATACTCACTCAGTGCAATCTAGCGGTACGTTATGGGGGGACTTTGGGGCAGTGATCAAGGGTCAGGCGCTTTCACTGATGGCGGGCCATAGGAGGGAACGGATGGCCAGGCTGATGGTTTTAGAACAGGAAATACGAGACTTGGAGGACGAGGTGGCGGTCACTGATAACGACCGCTCTATTCACACCTTAGATATGAAGCGCCTAGACTATTGACAGTTAGCTAGAGACGCAGTCAGGGCTAAGTATACGGCAACTGCACATAGGGTTTACGAATTAGGGGACTCCACTGGTAAGATGCTGGCATGGTTGGAACGTGCGTGAGATGGCTCACAGATGGATGCCCCTCATAGCGACCGACACAGGGGATCCGATATCTGACCCACAACAGATTGCTGAGGCCTTCGCCTCTCACTTTGCCTCTATATATGCCTCCACCACAGGCGCCACTCTGCAGGACTCCCGAGATCTCTTGGCCACAATTCCCATTGCGGTCCTCACCCCGGCTGACCGCGATTCCTTGGAAGGGGACCTCACTGAGGAGGAGCTGGTGACCGCTTTTAATGGCATCAAATCTGGCAAGGCAATGGGCCCTAACGGGCTCCTAATAGAACTTTTTAAGCTCTTCTCCTCCAGGATAACACCCGCCCTGCACGCCATGCATGTTGAGAGCTACCAGTTGGGTTTCCTCCCCGGGGAACTGATGCATGCCACTATAGCTGTTATACATAAACCGGGCAAGCCGGCCACGCGCTGCGAGTCTTATCGACCCATTTCACTGTTGACGGCAGAGAATAAAATCCTGGCTAAGGCATTGGCCAACCGGCTCCTTCCGGTGCTGTGCAAAATCATCCACCCTGACCAATCTGGCTTTATGCCTGGCCGCAACACGGCCCAGAACCTCCGCCGTCTGCATGGCGTATTGGGGAGGGCCGGTACCATCCTAGAGGATGCGGCACTCTTATCCCTAGACGCAAAAATGGCATTTGATGTCATCGAGTGGCCCTACTTATTTGCCCTTCTTGATCGGGTGGGGTTCGGCCCCAATTTTATCCAGTGGATCCAACTGCTATACACGTGCCGCACAGCACAGGTGGTCGTTAACCAACACACCTCCAGTAGTTTTAATCTCGGTAGGGGCACCCGTCAGGGTTGCCCTCTCTCGCACCTCATTTTCGCCCTCTTGCTGGAACCGTTGGCGATGTGGATTAGGGGCGATCCTATGATTAGGGGCCTGCGGTGGACGGACCAACATGAGGATAGAATTTCTCTCTATGCAGACAATGTCCTGTTATATGTGGCCGCCCCTAGGGCCTCGATTCACAGAATTTTACATATCTTCGCCATATTTAGTGCCCACTCCGGTTACACTATCAACTAGGGGAAAGTCGGTCCTGTTTATGCTGCGGGGTCCGGTCCCCCGGATGCCTAAGGACATCACTATCATGGTTGCCGATGAGGGCTTTCGCTACCTCGGCATCCACATCACACTTAACCCCACCCAATTCTATGAGGCCAACCTCCTGCCTCCGCTGATTAGATTTAGTAAAGACGTCACTCACTGGCGGACGCTACCCCCGACCCTGCTCGGCAGAGCGGCGTTGTTTAAAATGCTGGCCCTCCCTCATTTTTTGTATGCGCTACACAACACACCCCATAAGGTCCCGGATACATATTTTGTCAGTGTGGAGAGTGAGGTTAGAAACCTCTTATGGGATGGAAAGTGTCCACGTATTGCGACACACAAGCTTCCCAGGGGTGGTATGACGGGGGATTGCGCTGCCCGACCTGAGGCTCTACTATTGGGCCTCCCAGTTAGCAGTGATAAACCAATGAGTTTTTGCCCCACCACTGGAGCCGGCATACCGCACAGACAGGTGGGTCATGTCCAAGGGCAGTTACCAACGAGCGCTCTACTCCAACCCCAAGAGACTTCCCCTGACAGGCCCGACTGCTCACACGGTGACAATTTGGCATACAGTTACCAAGAAAATGGGTTGGCATAACAGGATCACGTCACTCACCCCCCTGTGGGAATCTGAACGATTGGGTACACTAAGTAGATTGCCGGGGTTTGATAAATGGGACCTTATTGGTCTTTCCTTGGTGGGGGACCTATGGAAACGCAGCGGCATGGTCTCATTCGCGACTCTTCAAAAAGAATTTCAACTCGCCGAGTCAGAAACATACCGTTACCTACAAGTTAGGCATGCCCTCATCTCTGTGATCTCAAGGGAGGAGGCCTTGCCGGAGGCCTCCCCGTAGGAGGACACACTTCTGACTGACCCCCTGACAAGTAAGGCGATCTCGCTTACTTATCGCAAACTTATCAATAACCAACCTGACCCCTTGTTCCGACTTCGCCAACAGTGGGAAACAGATGTAGGTTATTTAGAGGACGACGACTGGCAGGAAGCCCTCTCCTCTCCCCGGGTTGTGGCCATACCTATGCGCCTACAATTGGTCCAGCTCAAGGTCTTACATAGATCCTACTTACCCGCGCACACACTGGTTAAAATGGGCCGTCGGACATATGCCGGCTGTCTCAGGGGGTGCGCTTCAGAGGGCACTTTCTTTCACATCATATGGGAGTGCTCGCGGTTGCAGCCCTACTGGGAGAAAAAAGTCGCAGAATTGGTGAGGGTTGGGCGGGGGAAGCGATCACGTTGTCTCATCAGCTTTGTTTATTAGATGTTTGGGAGGCCACAGACCTGTACCCAAACCGAACGGACGTGGGCATCATTGGGATTCGCACTGGCGAAAAGGATTATTGCTCAGGGATGGGGTGCTGCTGTCTCACCGGCCTACTCAAAATGGGCCAAGGACAAGGACAGGGCTATGCTCGCCGAGAAGGATGTGTTCATGCACCGTGGTTGCCCGGCAAAATGGGACCACAAATGGGCAAAGTGGAATGTCTCCAGAGGCGGACTTTGTATTTCCCCTACAGTGGAATTACGCAAAAATGCACCGGATATCGCTGCTCTTATTATTTAATGATATAATGTGCTGTAATATGTATAACTATGCAATTGTCATTTCTGTGTCTCTTTGCAAATATGTGTACCCGTGACAGTTTATTGTATCATCGCAACTGTTTAATAAAAAGAGAATTTAAAAAAAGAAATACAGGGAAGAATCTCTGCATTCATATGGGCAGGCAAGGGGATTAGACTTTCTTGGAAAAAGATAAGATGAAAGCTTGTACATGGTGGTTTAGACCTTCCAGATTTTCAACTGTACTGTTGGGCATACCAGCTAAAAAACTGTAGGATGCTTTTACTTAGGCCCAATTACACTTCAGTGGGCGGTATGTATAAAGCTATGCTGGCGGGCAGTGAGGAAGAGGGTTTCATGTATAAATTTGAAGCTCCCAATTTTTTTTTAAGAGTCCACTTGAAGGTTCTGTATGCCACAGCTAAAGTACGGTTTGAATGCCGCTCACGCATGGGAATCCCTTACTACAGTGAATGGGCCCCAGTGTGGGACTCTCCGGGAACTCCAGGGTGCCTCTTAGATGCCCTTGCAAAACCTCTGAAAACCGGTGGTGTCTCACGCTGAGGTGACATAATAGAAGGTAATAGCTGCCTGTCCTGGGATACCTGGAGAAATTTGACGAATGGCAGGTTATCTAGGTTCAAGTTTTACCAAATCTCAGGTTGGTGTAAGAACCAGCAGTGGCAATTTCCGTCTGACAAATTAATGGAGAAAGACCTACAAGATTTAAGACTGAGAAAGAAGGAGGTGGCCCTTTGGTATGTATATCTGCTTGCTGCAAGGGAAGAGAGTTGAGACCCCCATACCTGGTCTGGGAAGATTGCTTGCCCGATGTGGAGCTGAAAAACTTATGGCAAGTATCTTTAGACATGCTTTACTCTTTGATTAAGTCCGCTGCACTAAGGAGAAATCATTTCTTCACCCTACATCTACTGGTCTCCACTTAAGTTGTCCATAATAATAGGCGGTGGAGATGCCAAATGTAAAAGGTGCGGCAGCCAGGAAGCAGACGATGTCCACATATTCACCACCTGCCCGGCGCTGAAAGAGTTTTGCGATAGTGTGGGTAAGCCCATGACGGATGCTTTGGGCAAAGAAGTAAAGGTAAGACTTTCCTTAATTTTGTTTGGCATTATGCAGCCAACTGATGGCTTGGAAGGTCATTTGGGGCTGCAGAACAAGCTTGTATTTTATTTGACTCTTTTGGCAAGAAGAGAGATATGTAAAAAGTGGCGCCTGGTGGCTCCCCTACATGGAACGAGCGGTGGAATTCGGTGAGATTCTTTAGAGATAACGATCAAAAGGCTAATCAGCTTAGAAAAAAACAGAGCTCGGGCTATTTTGGAACTTAATGGATAATGAACAGAAGGATTAGGGAGTCCAATGATTACACCTCTTGGTCAGCTCATGATGTACAATACGGGTTGGAACTTGTAGCGGCATCAGCTGAGATTAGGACCCCCAAAATATAAGCAATTGGGTTGGTAGAGACCGGTAGGATGCTTATTTATCTGAGGTAATATGAGGACAAAAAAAAAGTGTCCGTGGGATTCTAAATGTGTATTCTTGAAGAGGAGTACCTGAAAGCAGAGGGGAAAGAGTCTGGGTCACTTGAGAGTGACCAGGGGCTCGGTAGATGAATGCCCATCGATGTCGGGTGCTTCAGGATAGTTGATGGTGACCTTGACTCTGCAACTGCGGGGACCAGGCGATGTTGAGGACGACCAGGAGACAGATACAAGCTGTCCCATAAAGGATGTCGAGTGCAGAGGGGTCGGTGTCTGGCGGGAGCACCAACAAGCCTTGGCAAAAGCAACCCACGCAAGGAGTCAAGGATGTGTACGGTTCGGACCAGCAAGGTACAGGAGACTCACCACAAGCAGGAGAGTCAGGGCAAGCCCAGAGCAGTCAGGGCAAGCCCGCAGTCAGCAAGCCCAGAGCAATCAGGGGAGCCCAAAGAAAACAATTGGACCCACAGGCCGGAGGCACAGGAGTCATAAGAGGACCTCAAGCAGCTTTATAAAACAACAGGCCACAGAGCACACGGTGTGAGGTGGTTGAAGATCTTTGTGGGAGAAGTTGCCAGAGGTTGGGGCTACTTGGAGCCCAATACAGTTGTCACAGAATTGCCAACAAGCACATGCACTTGCAAAAGTACGCAGTGCAAAGGGGTTTGGGTATCGCAGCCCCCACGAGGGATACTGGCCTCAAACTCTGTGAGAGGGCAGCTCAGGCCTCGAGGGACATAGGAACCCACCTCCAGCGTTGTTGAACCCTTCGGAGTCCGTAGGTGCTTGGGATCAGCAGAACGGTCAGCAGTGTTGCAGTGCCTGCGAATGCAGGGGAGTCACTCCTTCACTCCAAGGGAGATTATCTTCAGGTTTCTTGGATGCTCCACAGGTCCTGCACGGATCCTGTACAGTGTACAGGCACAGACGATGCAGCAGACTGAGAGGGAGATGAAGTCGGGCCCAAATGAAGTCCAGCAAAGTCCAGAGTGCCCAGACGGTCGAAGTGCAGTGGTTTCATCTCTGAATCTTGTCCATGATGAATCCAAAGTCCTACAACCAGGTAAGCCCTTAAGCACCCTAAGGAAAGGGTTGGGAAGATTCAGGGGACCCTCCCAGGGGAGGGTCTGGACAGGGGGGAGGTTACTCCCATGTCCTTTGTCCAGTTTCGTGCCAGATCGGGAGCCAACAGCTCCCAGGACTGGTCTGAACTGGACTCTGCACAGGGACACCAAATGTGCCCCTCATGCAGACTTTCAGGTGCTGGCAAGCGCACCCACCCAGCCCTAATACACTAAATCCTGTCTGGGAGGTGGTCACACCTCCCTGTGACAGGATGCCTATTGTCCTGCCTTCCCCTGCTCGACCTTGGCTCAGCAGCAAGAGGGCAGAAATGTCTCTCTGGTCGGCATCAACCATTTTGTGCTGTCCGGGACTAGAAGGCTGGTACCGGGAACACTGAGGGCCCCTCGGAGGGCGCTCCAGTGGGTGGAATCATACCTCCCACACCGGTTACCGGTGTGGGGATATGATTCCAACATGTTTGACACCAAACACAATAGGGTTTGTTGCAGCCGTTTTCGAGATGGTCATCACACGGTCACTTAATGCCCCTCTATATTAGTATATGGCTGTTTCACTGACAACCCAGGAGAATGGACTCCGAAGGCTGCAGGGGTGTCCTCCTCATGCAGGGGCACCCTCTCACTTAGAAACAAGCACCCTGCCCTCAGGATTGTAAAGGCCTGCTACAGGGGGACTTATAGGTTTTAAGTGCAGTGACCCTTAGGTATAGTAAACCTATATCTTTAGTAAGTGGTGCATGCACCAACTTACACAGGCTGCAATGGCAGGCCTGTAGTTCCATTTTGCACTGGTCTCTTATGGGTGGCATAATACATGCTGCAGCCCATGGGAGACCTCAGGGGTACCTATGCCCTGGGTACATGGGTACCATATATTAGGGACTGACAAGGGTACCCCAGTATCCAAGCTGGAGTGTACCCAAGTACATTACATAACATAACAGTTTAGGGAGAAAGCAGATAGACTGGGGTCCTGATTAGCAGGATCCCAGTCAGACTAGTCAAGAACCAGCTTAGCACTAGGCAAAAAGTGGGGGTAACTATGCAGAAGGATCCTACCTTCCTACATGCAACATGAACGGTGACAGTGAGTAGAGACTTTTTAAACTACAGCACTCTAATTGCTGTGTCACCATACCTTGGTAACATGTCTGGGAAGGGTCCTAATGCTGTGATATGTATCTATGGTCAGCCTTTTTCCATTGAAATGTGTATTTCCAATGTTCTGTAGCTTTATTTGTGTACAGATTTTATGTTCAGTATGTCTCAAAGCAAGTTGCTTTGTACATTGTGAACTAACACCAACTGTGTTTACACTCTACACATAGGTATCACAGACGGACTCCAGTGTGCAGGCCCTTTCCAGACCTCCAGACCATGGAACAACGGGATTCCATTAGAAAATACCGTTTCCCCAGGCCAATAATTGAAGAGTTGTCTGAGCAGTTGTCACAGCATTTGCAGCCTGGTCGCACATATCCAACTGCACTGACCCCCAAGGTGAAGGTGATGGCAGCATTACATTTCTTTGCCATGGCTTCATTCCAATGCACAGTGGCAGCGTCAGGTGGAATGTCCCAAACAATGTTCAGCCATGTCCTTCGGGATGTGTTGGAGGCATTGCTACATTACCTGGACCTGTACATCAAGTTCCCAACACCTGGAGAGTTGACAGACATCAAGGGGGAATTCTATGCCTTGGGAAGGATACCACATGCCATTGGCTCTATTGATGGCACCCACGTTGCATTGGTCCCACCACAAGCAAATGAGCAGACATATCGTAACCGCAAGCATTACCACTCTGTCAATGTCCAGGTGGTATGTTTGTCTGACATGTTGATCTCCCACGTCTCCGCATGTTTCCCTGGCTCGGCACATGATGCCTACATCTTGAGAAACAGCATCATCCCCCATTTGATGTCTCAGCGGCAACCTGATTGGGCCTGGCTTGTTAGTAGGTGATGTTGTATGTGTATGTTGTGTAGTGTGTTGATTGTATGTGAGATAGTGCTCTGTTGTCAGACAACTGAAGTATTTTCTGTGTTTAATGTAGGAGACTCTGGATACCCCAACCAGCCTTGGTTGCTGACACCACACCGTAACCCTGTCACCCCTGCTGAAGTGCGGTTTAATGAGACCTATGGCAGGACCAGGCGAGTGGTGGAGCGGACTTTGGGCTACTGAAGACAAGATTCCGCTGTCTGAATCGCACAGGAGGAGCCCTCCAATATGCGCCATTGAAGGTGTGCAAGATCATCACAGCTTGCTGCATGCTCCACAACCTGGCTAAACGGAAGGCAATACCACTCATACTGGATGACGGAGACCAGCAGCCGCCAGCGAGGGAGGATCCAGGACTGGGACACGTTGACAGTGGTGATGAGGAGAAGGGCTTGGATCTGCGACAACAGCTCATCCACAACTTTTTCACATGAGTGTAAGAATGCAATGAGAAGAGGTGACAAACCTCAATTGTTTGTGTGTTGCTGGTGTACAATGTGTATGTATGCGTGTGAGTATATGATAATTATCATGATCTTTTTAAATGAAATCTTTCAATTAAGTTTGCAGGTTAACATGTACTGTGCTAACGTGAATCCTAGGTATTGTTCACACATCCATTTTTGTGCTTTAGATGACATTCTTAGCTAAATTTGGCCAACTGATTAATGAGTTTCTGACTCTGTTCTATGTTTGTCCTTACCAGGGTTCTTTGCCTTGTCATCTGCAGAGTTGTGACCTCACCAGAACAATGATGCAGTGACAAACTCCAACATTGAACTGTTGTGGAACTCCCTGGCATGCACTAACTTCTGATCAGGATGGTCTTATTAAAAAAAGATATTTAGCATTTTGACACTGTGTGATGTGATCTGATTTTGAGTTAAGGCGCCAGGTTGTATCTGGAGAATAAACCTGTGCTGCACATTGAGGTGTACCTTTGACTATTTTCACACATCCAAAGATTATTTAGAAACAAACCATGTACCATGATGATCTGTTTTGCTGACAATCATTGTTGATTGTGCTTGCATATGGTGATAGTTTTGTGGACAGTAGACTTAAATTGAATCAGTACCATGTACTACGGGTTATGTGATAACCTGGTTGTGTAGATCTATCATGCCTTGACGAGGTACATTTACTCACAAGCCATTAGGTGACATTTTGGAAGTGATTTCTTGCCAATGTTGTTGACACTTTCTTCTTTGTGATTTTGTGCATCATTTCAATCTGTACATTTGGGAACAAAGTCACGACATGAGCAAGTATTTAGTGAAAAGTGATTTATTTTAGTGCATGAAGGTGGTAGATCATTCCACACAATGGCGGAGTGCTCAACAGGTAGTGTTTGTAGAAGAAGTCTTCAGAAGTAAGTCCACAGTTATTTGAGTCCAAAGTCCAACTTTGACTCACCATTCAATTTGGGACAGTTCTTGACGACAGTCAACAAAGTGAACGCTTGGCACACAATGGAGGATATCAGGGGCAGATTGTCACTTCCTGGGGGTGAGGCATTGCCATCTGTCTCTCAAGGATTCTTCCTCGGACGGCCCTTTCCACGTTTTGTGGGGGACCCTCAGGTGCAGGCAGCGGCAGTGCTGGGGACTCTCCGCCAGAGTCCACATCCCTCCGTGTGTCTTGTGCGGATGCTGATACACCGGATGTTGTGGGCACACATGGAGGTGTGGACATGCTGTTGGCAATCTGACAGAGGCAGGTGACAATGTCCCTGTGCACCGCAGTCATGTCATCCATTTTATTCATGAACATATCCAGTTTTTGATTTGGGGCTGCCTGCAGTTGTTCAATGTTCCTGAGGATCCCAACGACCTGGCCAAATTCTCCCTGACAATCCTCGTAGACGTTGGAGGATCCGGGAGAGGTTTGGGTGCTCCTCATCAGCAGCACCAGCTGCATGACGGCCAGGACCCCATGGCCCCTCCCACCACCCCTACCCACCCGAGTCAGCCCAGTTGGTAGTGGCACAGTCAACACTGAGCCTCCTTCCTCGTTGACAAGGGTGTTGTTGTCCGCCAGCTCAGCTCCGGCTGCTGTGTTCGTCAGGGTAGGGGTCAGCTGGGTGTTGTCTGCTGAAGGAGGGAGTGGTCACAGAGGATCCTGCTGTAGCCGCTGCTGGTGCTGTGGGCTGACCGAAACCTGATGTGCCAGGTTGTTCCTCGTCGTCCGAGGATTGTTGAGAGACATCGACACCGGAGAGGTCCTGGTCGACCAGAGTCTGAAACTGGCTGTCCTGGTTGGTTCCAGGGGTGTTTGCAGCTCACCCTGTGGGTACATAAGAGACACAATGATTGATGTGAATGTCCACAGCCCCTGAAATCATACCCATTACATAGGCTACTGAACCAAATGATGAGTTAATGTACATAGATTGTCCTCCTTCAGCCATGATGCTGGCCTATGTTTTTGTTGGACAATGTAATTCAGACAAGATGAGGATTAAAGAACATGTCCAGCTATATGCATAGATGGGCATGTGTGTTTAGTTCACATTACATGTCCAAAGACATGGACTGGTTTGTGACTCCCTGTGAATGACACAGGTGGGTTGGAATTTTGCACATCTGTACTTTCACGGTGACATACATACTCTTTATCTCCAAATGTTGGTATTTTTCAGGCCTGTGTACTGGGCTTAGTGCTTGTATTTAGCAGTCGCATAGGTGTGGTTGCCTTCACACTCAGTCTGTTTATTTACCCAGGAATTTGTGGTAATGGTGTGAGTGATGTGCTTCTTGTTCTCATCTCATTATACACAAGTGAATGGCTGTGAGGAGCCAAATGGGTGACTGCTTAGCTTTGTGCCTACACAGATCATGTATTTTGTACATTTACTCCATAGTCAGATGAGATCACAAACTGTGCTTTCTACCATTTTGTGGCAGACTACTTTAATGAACTGAGGTTCGAGTGCTTAGGCTCTATTTGTGAAACTTACGCTCCTCCTCCCACCCAGCCCAACCAGGCCACCAGGAAGAGTGTTGTCCAGACAATGCTGGTAAGTGTACTTGCAAGATGCTTGTCCCTGGTGGCTGGTGTTTGTAGCACAAAGGCAAATTTGTTAGTTGTGATAGGTTCAGATAGCAGTCCCTAGTGTCAGCCATCTTGCTAGTACACATCCAGCTCACTGTCAGGTAGACATAGGCCCGATGAAGTGGTTGTGCTGTGTGTGTGTGGAGCAGTGATTGCTGTTATTCCGACTCCCATCAGGCCCGGTCCTATATACACCTTCCCACCCAGCCCAACCAGCCAGCCTGGAAATATGCTTTACTAACAGTGAGTGGCAATGTACTTGCAAGATGTCCGACACTGGGGACAGGTGTCTGCCTTGAGACCACATCCCATCAAGGTCTTGTGCTCCAAACACCAGTCCCCAGTCTCAGACATTTTGGCAGTACATTTTCACTCACTGTCAGGTAAGCATGGTTCAGTGTTCATAGTGGGCTTGTAGGGCTGGGTGGGAGAAGGACTGTTTGCAATGTCCAGATCTCACATCAGGCCCTGTACTATACACACTCTTTCCACCATGCACAACAGTACCCCTGGGACTATGCTTTCCAGAGAGTGAGTGGATATGTACTGACAAAGCTGGCTGACACTGGTGATTGGTGTTTGGAGCACAAGGTCCTGTTGGTAGTTGTGGAAGAGTCAGACACCAGTGCCCAGTGTCATGCATCCTGCTAGTACATTTTGAAACACTGTGGGTAAGCTTAGTTCCTGTTGTGCTGTTTGTGGTGGGTGGGAAGGTGTATGTTGGACAGGGCCTGATGTGAGTTGTAGCCATTACAACTACTCCTCCTCCCCACCCAGCCCTAACAACTCCTCTGAGACTATGACTAACTGGCAGTGAGGGGAAGTGTAGTAGCAAGGAGGCCGACACTGGTGCATGGTGTTAAACTTGAACTACAAATCCCAACAAGGCCTTGTGCACCAAACACCATGCAACAGTGTCAGCCATCTTGCTAGTGCACTTCCATTCACTGTCAGGTAAGCCATAGTCCCAGATGAAGTGGTTGGGATGGGTGGAGGAGAGTGTTTGCAATTACGTCAACTCCCAGCAGGCTCTGTCCTATACACACTCTTCCCACCCAGAAAAACTGACCACATTGCAGAATAGTTTTCTGACAGTGATTGGAAATGGATTATCAAGATGTGTGACACTTGTGCCTGGTGTCTGAGCTGGCCACAAATCCCAACAGGGCCTTGTGCTCCATGTACCAGTGTCATCTATCTTGCCAGTACATGTCCCCTCACTGTAAGGTAAGCATAGTTCCAGGTGGAGCTTGTTGTGCTGTTTGGAATGAGTAGTGTTTGCACTGACTTCATCTCCCATCAGGCTCTGTCCTCCACACACCTTCCCAGCCAGCCCAAACTGACCATCTGGAACTATGCCTACCTCACAGTGAGTGACAATGCAATATCATAATGTGTGACACTGGTGCCCACTGTCACAGTTGACCACAAATCCCATCAGGGACTTCTGCTCCAGACACCAGTCCCCAGTGTCAGCCATCTTGGCAGCACATTGCCACTCACTGTGAGGAATGCAGAGTCCAAGGTAAGCTATTTGTGATGGGTAGGAAGGTGTGTGTCTGACAGAGTCTGATGGAAGTTGTAGTGACAGCAGACACTCATCCTCCCACCCAACCCTGCTAACTCCTCTGTGCCTATGCTTACCTCACATTGAGGGGGAAGTATCCTGGCAAGGTGGCCGACACAGTTGCATGGTGTTTGGTGCACAGGGCCTTGATGGGAGTTGGGTTCAAGATCAACACCATGCACCAGTGTCAGCCACCTTGCCAGTAGACTTCCCCTCACTGTGAGGTAAGCATAGGCACAGAGGAGTTAGCAGGGCTGGGGAGGGGGAGGATGAGTATTTGCAATGGCTACAACTCCCATCAGGCCTCGTCCCACACACTTTCCTACCCAGCTCTGAAAAGCCTACCTGTGACTCAGCTTCCCTGACAGTGAGTGAGAACGTACTTGCAAGATGTCTGGCACTGGTGACTGGTGCCTATTTGTCCACAACTCCAAGCAGGGCGTAGTTGTCCAGACACCAGTCCACAGTGTCAGCCATTTTGTCAGTAAAGTTACACTCACTATCAGGTAAGCATGGTTCTTGGTGGGCTGTTTGTGCTGGGTGGGAAGAGTGTGTGTTTGCACTGACTTCAACTCTCATGATGCCCTGTCCTACACACATCTTCCCAGGCAGCCCATACAGAACACCTGGAACTATGCAGTCCCTGAGAGAGAATGGAAATGTACTGGCAAGATGAGCTGGCACTGGGGCCTGGTGATTGTAGCACAGGGACATGATGGTATTTGGCTTCAAGTTCAACACCATGTAGCAGTGTCAGTAATCTTGCAAGTACACTTCCCCACACTGTCAGGTAGCCATAGGCACAAATGAGCTATTTGGGATGGGTGTGAGGAGGAGTGTTTGCTGCCATGCAACTTCTAACAGGCATTCCCCCCTCACACACAGCTCAAAGAGCACACCAGAGAGTGTGAGGTCCTGACAATGAGGGGTAGTGTACTCTCAAGATGGTTGACAGTGTTGCCTGGTTTCTGAGTTGACCACAACTTCCATCACGGCCTTGTGCTCCTCACACCCAGTCCCCAGTGTCAGCCATCTTGCCAGTACATTTCCACTCACTGTCAGGGACAGCATAGTCCCAGGTGTGCAGTATGAGCTGGGTGGGAAGGTGTGTGTGGGACAGAGCCTGATGGGAGATGTAGTCAGTCCAAACACTCTGCCTCCCAGGCAGCCCAACCAGGCCACCAGGGAGAGTGATGTCCTGACAATGAGGGGAAGTGAACAATCAAGATGTCTGACACTGGTGCCTGTTGTTTGACTTGACTGCAACTCTCATCAAGGCCTTCTGATCCAGACACAATGCAGCAGTGTCAGCCATCTTGCTAGTACATTACTACTCACTTTCAGGAAAGCATAGTTCCATGTAGGCTTGTTGGGCTGTGTGGGAAGAGGAGTGTTTGCAGTCACTGCAACTACCATCAGGCCTGTGCCCACACCCACCTTCCCAGCCATCCCAAACATCCTACCTGTGACTCAGCTTTCCTGAGAGTGAGTGAGAATGTGCTGGAAAGATGGCTGGCACTGGTGACTGGTGTTTGGAGCACAAAGCCATGCTGTGAGTTTGTAAGAAGTACGTACATGGTAAGATTTTTATGCATTTTCATTTTCATTGCAGGTATGTTGTTTATTAATATGACATACACATCACAGGCTCATTGACTATTTATTTTCATGTATTAACAGTCATTTGTATAACTGTATCCTTCACAGTGATGTCTAAAGAGGTGTGATTGGTACCTTTGTTTGAATGTGGAGTAGGTACTTACCAGACTCTGGTCCTTCTAGTAGTCCATAGACACTCTCCGGCGGAAGGATGGCACACACCTTCTCCTCCCAAGTTAGTGAAGTGCACGGGTGGTGCAGGAGGGCCATCGCCAGTCTGCAGGCTCTGGGCGTGTTCTCTGGCCAGCAGTTTTTGACCCTCCTTCAGCACATCATAATACCTGTTCCTGATATCATCCATTGTGCGCAGGACAGGTGCTTCAGCGTTCACCTTGTTGACTATCCTGACCCACATGCCATTTCTATGGGAAAGGGGGTCTGTTGGACTAGGTTCCCAAATAACTGTGGCTCTACTCTGACTATTTCATCTACAAGCACTTCCAACTTCTTCTCTGTGAAACAGTGGCTGCTTCCTTGGGGTCAGGGTGAGTGTGAATGTGAGGGAGGGTGAATGTGAGGGTGAGTGTGAATATGTAAAAGTGTGTTTTTGTAAGAATTGTTTGAAAATAAAACGTATGCAAGTTGTGTGGTGGGTGAAGAGTGAGTGTATGAGGCAGAGATCATGGAATGTGTGGCAAATCCTGCGTCCTATCAACAGTTCTGTTAGAGCAAAGGATCATGGTCATGTTTTTGAGTCTTTATATAGTTGATATTGGTTGGTGTGGCTAATATTTGAAATTTTTTGGGGTGAATTTTGGAGGTACCAATGCTAGTTTTGACTGTTTTTATTTGTTTCCAATGGACATTTGTGACACCACCTAACACGGTTCTGAAACCGTGTCGGATGCATCGTCATCTGTTCGCTGGTTAAACAGAGTCTGATTTGTAACAGAAATGCTATTCTACAGCGTTTCTGTACGAGTCGATCCGCATCGGACTTGTTTCCGGACGATTCGGTCGTACGGATTGCTTTCCTACTGACTCGGTTGGAGTTTAACATGCAATGCATCCTAATCCGTCGTTCGGAAAGCATCGCGGTCGAGTCGTTCGGAAAGCATTCCGGAACCGATTCGGGAGGAATGCTTTCCTGACCAGATCGTAATCGACCCCTTAGTCATCAGCTGGGCATCTTGTCTACACTGCTACCCATTTTAATACAATGATAAATATATCCTATTGCTTGCTAGGCAATTGATTGGCCCTCATGTCAGATGACATCCTGGCTAGATTTATGATGTCAGGGCACCAACTGACCAGTTGTCCTGAGTGAATGTGAAAATTGAGGATGACGCATCAGCAATTATGCACTAGGTTACTATCTGTAATTATGACGGCAAGGCAAATAGGAAGTGTACTAGGGACATGCTCTGAACCATTGATAGCATTGGGCTCCTTTGAAATAGTGAAATGGAGTTACAAGAACCCAGAGTATCCTCAACAACAATCCATCATGAGTATCAGACTCCCACAAACAGAGTGCATGTAAACAGGTTAAATGAGCTTCCCTTCATGAGAAAGTAAGGCAATCGCTCTAACTTAAAGCAACTCATTCCAGCCTCAAAGTCAGTAATTTCCTCTGATGACATATTGCTAGCACAAGTATCTAAACCAGGGTTTGTCGGCCTTGGATACAGTCAAAGTCTTTGATTAGCTATCATGAGCACTATAATGTCATCCACATCACTACCATCTCAACAGAAATCACATTTGTGCGGAAGACCCCACTACAAGGTACTGAGGACCTTCAGATGCTATGGACTTCTTTTAATGAACGAGCAAAATGAATAAATGCGAGTTTGACTTACCATATAAATTGATAAAGGAATGAATAATGTTGATTTTGTTTTGTGTCTCAGCAATGAGGAGAAATGTACTTCTGCAATACTGCCACTGCTGTGGTGTGTGAAATATTGTGAAAATCTACAGCTCACTAGAAATTCAAATCTCAATTTGTGTTTCCAAGCTAGCATACATCTTTAAATCCTATGCATCATTTGGTACCACACTCTACGCAACTCTAGCACCTCTATGAGGACATAGATTAAAAGATCCTATTGCCTGCGCACTCTGGTTTCACCTCGGGATCCAGGGGTGTGGGTATTATGACAAGGAACAACTTCCCGCTGGCGGTTAGCTCCATATGGGGAGATGATAGAGGCAGATACGTCGGTGTTTCCGGGATGTGGGAGGGCCGGCACATTGCCTTTATGTCTGTCTATGTTCCCCCAGGCCTACAGGGTACAACGTTTGCTGATTTGGGTGCAGCCCTGCTCGCCCTTCTGGATGGGCTCCTGGTCCTGGGAGGAGACTTCAATGCAGTGGTTTCGGGTGCGTTAGATAGATATCCCCTCGTGAGATAGTACCGTCTGCCCGATGGTTGCCTGATTTCCTTGAGGCGATGGGACTGGTCGATGGCTGGAGAGTATCTGGAGGTATCTCTGATCACTCACCTGTCTGGGTTCACCTGTTAGTAGGTATGGGCGGAGTGGGAAGATTGGCCCCAATTAACCCTTGGTACTTACGTAACCCCAAGATCCGTCAGGGAGCTTATCAAAGCTATTGACGAATATTTTTCCGACAATGTGGGATCGGTGCCCTCTTCCCGGACCTTGTGGGAAGCATTCAAGGCAGTAATTCGGGGACAAGCCCTGTCTTTGATATCTAGCTCTAAGAGAGACAAGCAAAAGGAGGTCCTCGAACTTGAGACAGATATATATAGTCTAGAAAGGGAACTGGAATCTGGGGTTACGCCGGAGAAGATCCACTTGTTGAGTATGAAGCAGCACGACTATAAAGCGTTGGTCTCGGATAGGGCCAGGGCCCTGAGTAGAGAGCAGCAGGGCAGGCTTTATGACCAGGGAGACAAGGCCGGGAAGCTCATAGCGTGGCTGGACAAGAAGGAATGGGCGAGTCGGCTGGTCCCAGAGCTCAATGTACAAGGAGGCGTTTCGGTCACGGAACCGCAGGAAATAGCGGACAGGTTCGCTGATCATTTCCAATCGGTCTATATGGCGGTCTCCTCCCACACTGAAGCGGACTCTCAGGAGCTGTTGAGGGATATTGGCTTCCCTGCCTCTCCCGTGAGGATCGAGACTATATGGATAGCCCCCTTACAGCCGATGAAACCGCGCAAGCGATCCGTTCCTTGAATTCTGGGAAAGCTTTGGGCCCGAATGGACTTCCCATTGAGCTCTACAAGTTGAGACCAGATAAACTAGCCCCATATTTGAACGCTATGTTTCTGGAATCTAGGGAGGTGGGAACGTTGCCCCGGGAACAACGAATGGCTACTATTGTCACCATCCACAAGGAAGGAAAGGATAAGGCGGAATGTGCCTCATATAGGCCCATCTCTCTTTTAAACGCCGAACCCAAGATTTTAGCCAAGCTCTTAGCCAACCGCTTGGTGAAGGTGATCGGAGGCCTGGTGCATCCAGATCAAACCGGGTTTATGCCTCAAAGAAATACAGCTCTGAATCTCCGTAGAGTGCATGGGGTGATAGATAGAGCCGGCACCCTTTGCGAGCCGGCGGTGATTGTGTCCTTGGACGCGACCATGGCCTTCGACACTATCGAATGGCCATACCTATGGGCAGTTATGAGTAAAGCTGGGATTTGGGCCGGAATACATTCCAGTGGGTGCGTCTCTTATACTCTGAACCACTGGCTCAAGTGGTGGTGAACAACAAGGTGTCAGCCTCGTTCTTGCTCAGTCGGGGAACTCGACAGGGTTGCCCTCTGTCCCCCTTCTTTTCTCTTTGGCCTTGGAGCCCCTGGCCGCCTGGATACGCTGGGATCCAAGGATAAGGGGTCTGCGGTGGTCCCCGGATGGGAGGACCGCATATCCTTATACGCGGATGACATTTTACTTTATTTGGCCTCCCTAGGAACTCTCTTGTAGTGGTGATAGATATTCTCGCAGTTTTCGGCCGATTTTCTGGACTTTCTATCAATTGGGGAAAATCCCTATTATTTGTACTGAGGGGAGACCCTCCTGTCCCTCCCCGGAACTGTCCAATACAAACAAACTCGGTTGGATTCAAATATTTGGGGATATACATTTCACTGGACCCCTCGGTCCGCTATGCCCAAAACCTTCTTCCTCCTCTTCGCAGACTTAAAAGTGATATTAATAACTGGAAGACGCTCCCTATCTCACTCCTGGGCAGAGCTACTCTGTTTAAGATGATGGCCTTACCGCTATTCTTATATGCCCTACAAAATACCTTGGATGTAGTCCCAGCACGTTACTTTCGGGAGGTGGAGGGCCTGCAAAGAGACCTATTATGGGACGGCAGGCCTCGAATCGCCTTGAGCAAACTAACGTTGTCTTGGTATGATGGAGGCATCAGTCTCCCTGATGTCAAGAAATACTATTGGGCTTCCCAACTGGCAGCCATTAATCATGGCACATACGGCCGTGTGGATGACCCGGGCTACGCCATGGACAGATGGCTCCTTCCGGGGGCACTTATGGTAGGGCGTTATACTCCCGACCTAACCGGTTCAAACTAACTGGCCCCACGAAGCACTCAGTGCAAATTTGGCATGACGCCACTAATTATCTTGGTTGGAGGCACAAACTCACATTGGCTACCCTCTTTGGGACTCGGAGAAATTGGGCGACCTGTGGAAGACAAGGGGCTTCGATAGGTGGGACCTTATTGGGATTTCAGCTATTAAAGATGTCTGGGGAAAAGGGGAGCCCAAACCCTTCAGCACGCTTCAGGGCGAATATAAATTGGCGGATACTGAATTTTTCGCTATTTACAGGTCTCACACTCACTTCAGTCTTTATGGCCTAAAGGGGCGGATCCCCCGGAGGTCTCCCCTCTGGAGGACAGAATCTTAGATGGTCATCTCCCTGACAAAACAATATCCTTAATTTACAAAAAACTAATTAATCACATGACAAACCCCCTCCGGACACTGCGAGATAGGTGGGCACAAGATGGGATAGAACTGGACGACGAGGAGTGGCAAACAGCAGTATCCTCCCCTAAAGAGGTGGCTATCCCGGCACGCTTGCGACTGGTTCAGCTGAAGATCCTCCATAGGATCTACATAACGGGCCCTAGATTAATACACATGGGGTGGTCGGAGACAGGGGAATGCAGGCGACGCTGTGGCCAGATCGGAACGTTTATGCACATCATTTGGGAATGCACACATATCAACTCTTATTGGCGTCAAGTGCACGACACGATCAACCAGGTAATGAGAATCTCCCTCCGTCCCGAGGCTAGACGATGCCTCCTTAATATCTGGGAGCCAACAGACTTGGACACTTCTCAGACACAATGGGTCACTCTGGGGCTCATGTTGGCAAAGAGAAATATTGCTCAACTTTGGGGGGCGGCACACACACCTACACTGGAGGCCTGGGAAAGAAACCTGGATTGGTGCATGTTTAGAGAAAAGACGGTTGTATTTGGCAAGGGGGTGCCCAAGGAAGTGGAGTCGAGTCTGGAATCCGTGGAATTTGTATAGAGGAGAGATTTGTACGCCACCTTGTACTGTTGATTATGATGATCCTCTTCCTTAGTGATGTTCCTCACATGTGTACTGTCTGTTTATCCCTCCATTCATGCGCACTGAGAAAAGTAAACTACCTGGTCTCTTGTACTGTACCATTCACCAGCAACTGTTTAATAAAAGAATTGTTAAAAAAAAAAAAGATCCTATTGCCAGCCAAGTGGCAGAGTACCCTTCTTACTGCAATTCTTTTTTTTCTTTTTCTTGCTTTTTCATAAACATAACATAAATGTCAGTATACATGTTCAAATTACGGATACAGAACGAGATACATTGACTTAATCATAGTACACAGGAATACAGTAATCATGACCAGATGCAGTTATAATATTGCTGGACCTCCTTCCGGCATGCTCCTTAGTAATAAGGTCGGTGAAATAGTTACAGCATATAGAGTTCTCAAACAGTTCTATCTGTATTTCCTTCCCTAATCAATGTTGCTGGCTCCTTCGGGTTCCCCTGTTTCCTTACCTATCAAATATTGTTGAAATAGACTCCAAAAGCCTTCGGTCGATTCTGTGGGGGTAGTAATTCGCTGTATATGTCTGTCTGTGTGTTGCAGTAGATCATGTCTTTAGGCCAGTCTTCCATTGTTGGAATTGGGCCTTTAGCCCATCGCATTGCTACTCGCCTCTTGGCTAGTAGTAGAGCTATTGCTATCAGCTGCCTTGCACTCTTACCAATTTTTTTATTGTATCCCAGCAGTGAAAAAAACGGGTCAGGAGTAAGTGAGAGGCCAGTGATATCATTCAGTGTGTAAAAAACTTTATCCCAGAACTCAAGAGATTTTGGGGCAATGGCAGGCAACAGGCAGAAATCCAGCTTATGGTTCAGAACAACGATAGTAAGTCGCTGAGTCTCTTATGCCGTATCTGTATAACCTATCTGGTGTATAATACACCCTATTTATATATTTAAAATAGATAAGGCGGTGTCTGCCGTTCAGTAAGATTCGTCTAGTCATCTCGCATCAATAGCGCCAACTTTCGTCATCTATTGTGCGTGCTAAATCTTGTTGGCAATCTTGTCGCACTTTCAGTAATGTCAGTCTTCTGTTGTCTTGTGTAAGGCTATATACTCTAGTGATCCAGTTTAAATGGGGTTGGAGATCGGATAATGTGGGTAAGTGCTAACACCTCAGCCGGCTCTTGTAGTTCTTCGCATAATATTTCTAGTAGTGCGTGTCTGTAGAAAAGTAGGATCTACTTCTGATGGTTACCCCAACGTTTTGCTTTATGTGATGCTGTTTTTGACTAGTCTGACTGGAATCCTGCTAATCAGGACCCCAGTCTATCTGCTTTCTCCCTGAACTGTTATGATATGTACTTGGGTACACTCCAGATTGGATACTGGGGTACCTAGTATATGGTAACAATGTACCCAGGGCATAGGCACCCCAGAGGTCTCCCATGGGCTGCAGCATATATTATGCCACCCATGAGAGACCATGCAAAATGGAACTACAGGCCTGCCATTGCAGCCTGTGTAAGTTGGTGCATGCACCACTTACTTAAGATATAGGTTTCCTATATCTAAGGGTCACTGCACTTAAAACCTATAAGTCACCCCTCTAGCAGGCCTTTATAATCCTGAAGGCAGGGTGATTGGTTCTAAGTGAGAGGGTGCCCCTGCATGAGCAGGACACCCCTGCAGTCTACGGAATCCATTCTCCCAGGTTGTCAGTGAAGTTGTCATATACTAAGGTAGATGTGCATTATGTGACCGTGTGATGACCATCTCGAAAATGACTGCAAGTAACCCTATCGTGTTTGGTGTCATACATCTTCGAATCATACCCCCACACCGGTAACTGGTGTGGGAGGTATGATTCCACCCCTCAGAAGCGAGCTTCGTTGGGTCCCTGGTGTTCCCGGTACCAGCCTTCTAGTCCCGGGCAGCACAAAATGGTTGCTGCCGACGAGACACATTTCTGCCCTACTGCTGCTGAGCCAAGTTTGAGCAGAGGAAGGTGGAACAATAGGCATCCTGTCACAGGGAGGTGTGACCACCTACCAGACAGGATTAAGTGTATAAGGGCTGGGTGGGTGTGCTTGCCAGCAACCGAAAGTCTGCTTGAGGGCACATTTGGTGTCCCTGTGCATAGTCCAGTTCAAACCAGTCCTGGGAATCATTGGCTCCTGCTCTTGCGTGAAACTGGACAAAGGACATGGGAGTAGCCAACCCACTGTCCAGACCCTCCCCTGGGAGGGTCTCCTGAATCTGTCCAACCCTCTCCAGTGGGTACAAAAGGGCTTACCTGGCTGTAGGACCCTAGATTCGACGTGGACAAAATTCTGAACCAGAAGCCACTGAACTTCGACCGTCTGGGCACTCTGGACTTCGCTGGACTTAGTTTGAGCCTGACTTCGTCTCCCTCTCAGTCTGAAGCATCGTCTGTGCCTGTGCACCATACAGGCTCCGTGTAGAACCTGTGGAGCATCAAGGACAACCAAAGATATCTCCCTTGGAGAGAAGGCACCGCAACACAACTGTCCGGTCTGCTGACCCTGAGCTCCTAAGGACTCCAAAGGCTTCAGCAACACAGGAGGTGGGTTTCTACATCCGTCGAGGTCTGAGCTGCCCTCTCGCCAAGTTTGAGGTCAGAATCCTCGTGGGGGCTGCAATACCCGAACCTCTGTGCACCGCGTACATTTGCAAGTGCATATGCTTGTTGGTGTTTCTCGAACAAGTGCACTGGGCTCTGAGTAGCCCCAACCTCTGGCACCATTTCCTATCAAGAACTCCGGCCTCCTTGCACCGAGTGCACCGTGGGCTGGTGTTTGGTGAAATCGCTCGAGGTCCTCTCGTGACTCCTGTGCCTCCGGCCTGTGGGTCCATTTGAGGGTCAACTTTGCTTTTCTTGGGCTTCCCTGGTTGCTCCAGGCTTGCCCTGCCTCCCCATGCTTTGGTGAGTCTCCTGGACCTTGCTGGTCCGAACCGTGCTGATCTGCGTGGGTTGCCGTTGCCAAGGCTTGTTGGCGCTCCCGTCGGACACCGACCCCTCAGTACTCGACATCCTTCGCGGGACAGCTCGTATCCGGCTCCTGGTC
The DNA here is from genome assembly GCA_963921515.1 of Calotriton arnoldi. Taxonomy (NCBI): domain Eukaryota; kingdom Metazoa; phylum Chordata; class Amphibia; order Caudata; family Salamandridae; genus Calotriton; species Calotriton arnoldi. The sequence goes on along the minus strand of CAWUFW010026057.1, from coordinate 159 downwards.
ATCCTCAACATCTCCTGGTCCCCGTAGTTGCAGAGTCAAGACCTCCATCAACGCCCCTGAAGCACCAGACATCGGTGGGCATTCGTCTACCAAGCCCCTGGTCACTCCTGAGTGACTCAGACTCTGTCCCCTCTGCTTTCAGGTACTCTTCGACAAGAA